>WBNQ01011184.1:0-11544 GCA_013401375.1 Spizella passerina
TTCTAACATGGAAATATAAGGATACTGCTACAGTAGCTACTGATATATATTTTGTCATTAGTTATTTCACCCAAAGTGTTTGGTGAGGTCTACCAAGACTTTTAACATTCAGATGAAACATTCAAAACAGCAATCTTGATTTGGATTTCAAAAATTCATGCTCACCACAACTGCTTATCTCAAGTGTTCCTTTGACAGTATGTAAATGTTATCCTAAATACAGCAAGATGAAGGTAAACTAGAAGGAATAACACAACTCTGTTTGACCTTGCTAAATATAATCAGATTGTTATATTTTTGGCTGTGAAGGAGAAATAAAATGAAAAATTCACCAATAATATAAAGGTTCACATCCTTCTTTTTTCATGAGGCATCTTGTTGTCCTAATATACAAACCAGAGGGCAATTTTTTTTNCTTTCACACCTGTGTTTCAGAAGGAGAAAAAAAGTTCAAAATCTTCATCAGTTTTCTTCTATGGCTACTAAGAAACCCAACATACAAGATTCTGATTTAAAATAGACTTCTGGCTTAGTACTGCTTCTGTCAGTTTACCAACCACTTCAACTTATTATGACAGTAAATGTCAAACTTTTCAACACTCATGTAAAGTGATCAAACTGATTTTATGTGAAAGAACACAAACCTTCCTTCCACTTGTCTGAGAGCTGTCCTCATTTTCTCTTTGTACTGCTTATACTTCTCTGTAGTAACATATACATGAACTACAGATCCATCTTTCCAGAGGGTATGTACAAACTTGTCACAGTATCTTGCATGAATTATCTTCCTCTTTGTCTCCTACAAAAAAGAAAAACACATTTCATGTGGAAAACATATTATTTTGCAGTGCCTTTAATATTTGGGGAACAAACTTCAAAGACACACGCTTGTTGCACATGAACAGGAGTAGAAAAAAACATAGGATATGGTGTTCACAGAATTTGCTCCTAGAAAGATTCAATAGAAAGTGGTTTTATTCTTGCAGCTAGCAAAAACCAGAAGCTTACCAAACAGTCAATAGTAAAGCTTGAGAAAAACAAATAGAAGACAAATTAATCCAAATTTTCTTAACAAACTAGAGGACACTGCAGCATCTGAGACTAATACATCCTCTAAAGATAACATGAAATCTTTGCTCCAGCCCATAGAAATACAAAGAAAACCAAGGCATTGATTAAGCCAGTCCTGATTCTTCCTTTTAGAACGTAAGAACCAGCAAGAAGTCCTTAAAGCAGTTATTCTCAAAAAGCTCTTTGAGACATTGTTATTCTGTCTCAATAATTAATAATCTGATTTTAACAAAAAATACAAAACAACAATGCCATACACTATATTATCAATTTATCCATCAACCAAGTTTTCAAGCTTTAAAAGAAAAAATAAACAACTCATAGGACATGAGGGAAAATGAACAATACTCACAGCATCAGTTTGTGAACATTCATCCTCTGGTTTAGTGTTTATGTCAACAGGCCCATCTACATGGTGAAAAACACTATCAGCAAGTGCATCATACAGTGTGAGCTTCTGAGCTTTCAAGCCATATGTCTGCAACCACTTCTCAGAAGTCAAATATTCATCAGTTATATGTTTTGATAATGGAAGATCACCTTTGTCTGCTAATAAAGAAAATAAACAAAATCTCCTGTATAACAGGGTTCATTTTGGATAAGCTATTTTCAAAACCAGACTGATACTGGAATCAAAATTTTCAAACTTGTTCTACTTATTCTGACAGCATTGGAGCGAACAGATATTTCTGAGTGATTTTTAATAGTCTGTACTTTGGCTCTGGGTATTTTTCTTATCAGAAAACCCACTGCAACAAATTTCTTAGTAATTGGAAAAAAAAACCACCAGAAGACAGGGAGCAAAGACAATAAATAGTGAGAGGATCAACATATAAAACAAATTTTCTTAGTAGCTGAATTACAAAATGCCAGAAACTAATCCTGAATAAAATGTCTAACTTCAAGGAGATTCATTTGAGAAAATGAAACAACAGAAGATATAATTTAAAATACAGTCAAGACCATAACATTAATCTGTTTAGAGATGGCTATTTAAAGTAAAAGGCAAACTACAATGTCATATTCTAAAGACTATCTTAAGGTAGGGCACTGCACAACTCCTGACACCAGTATTGCATACAGATAACACACATAAAATAATAGGATTCAGGATTATCCATTGACTCATCACTATCCCAGTAAACCACTCCAAGACCAAATGACAAGGCAGTGGGTCCCATAGCAGGGTGAATTTATTTTGTTACTCTTTAATTCTGGTAGACCAAGGTGGTATAAATGTCTACTCAGTTTAGATGTAGCTACAGTGACCACACTAGTGAGATCCTGAGCCTGTAAATAAACCCATGGAGGCATCTACTGCCCTTACACACACAGAGATCAGCCAACATCAGGGCAGGTGCACAATCAGAGCCTGTTCATGTGGAAAACTTTGTTTTATGATTGTCTGTGGTCCTTAGAACAACTGTCACAAATGTGCTCACACAGTTTTGAAAAGAAAACTGTTGTTTTCTTTCTTCCACATGCTTTACATAGAGCATCTCCATTTTTGCAGGACTGAGTAGTTTTTCACTGTCCCTTGTTAAAGCTTTCCAGAGCAGAACTTCAGAAACCAGCTACGCTTCTGTCTCCAACAGGGTTCAATCCAATCAGTATGCACAGAACAACAAATGACTCATGTTCTGGGTCAGACATTTGAGCAGAAACTATGGGCTGAATGAACAAATGTAGGTGATCCTCTATGTTTCTTAAGACAGGAGTTGTCAGAGTGCTTATTCTGAATTGTTTTCAGATCTCTGCCCTTGACAAAAATGCAACCCTACTGCTTCTTCCCTTTGTGTGGAATGAACTAGCTACCAGGTTGGAGGCTATCCCAGGAAGACTGTGATAGGAGAGGGATAAGGTATTTCACCAGCACTGTGTAGAAAAAATTGAAGATTTACTGGTTCAGGCAGACAGGAAGAGATCAGAAAAAACACCCCAAATACTTTCTATATCCTAAAATCCAGGTAACTTCTAAACCTAGTCATTGGTAAACTAAAAATGGTGTGTATCAGCCTGAGCTGCTAAACTTTGGCAAGCTTAAACCATAGTAAACAGAGATTTGTACTGGAAAGTCTTAAGCAATCCCAAGTTTAGATAACTATTACAGTGCTATATAGACACATAAGTGCTATACCCTGTATACAGAAATTTTGGAGAAAATCATCCTCAAACTGATGTGCAATCAAAACTGTTCACAAAAAGATGCTGATCATTAATACAATGGTAGCTGTCTTGAAAGAAACATAAATGATACCGTCTTGAGAAGAAGACTGGTCAGATTCTGATAAGATTCCCTGAACTTGTCTCACTGTACTCTTGGCTTCCTCCAGCTCTTTCCAAATCAAAAACACATCTTCACAGACACCAGCCACTGCAAGAGAAATAATAAATAGAATTTCACATTTTTATACAATTTCAGCTTTTTGTAACTCTGCAATCACAACAAAGTTCATTGGTATACCCAGATCTTGCCATATAACCTTGTTTTCTTGAGGTCCCATTGCAATGACAAATGCTGTTCCCGGGCAGACTTCAAAAAAAAGACTCAAACCTGGCTCCAGGATATGAGAGGTGTTTAGTATATTGGAGCTAACCTCCAAAGTTGGCCACAGATTATTCCCACAGTGGAAGCAAGTACATTTTAACACTCTTGGAAAACAATAAGGAAAATCCACAATGAAATTCACTTGCTGCCCCCTGGACTTTATTGCAAAACTTGGCTCGAAAGAGTAAATCCAGTTTTGACACTTTAAAGAGAAGACAGTTTTGAGTCTTTCCATATGCTAAAGTACATAATTAATTTTATTTAAATCTTCTTTCCCTGATGACTATCTAATGAAATTTTGCTAAAGCTAAATTTATTTTCCTCCCAACAATCTTCAACAGTCATAAACAAATGTTACCTAAAAAAATTTACTACCAAGCAGTGTTTTCAAAAAGAATTAGAAAGATCCAAAGCTGGAATTGAGACAAGGTTTTCTCAATTTCAACAGATATGTCTTTTTGATAAAAATCATAAAATACTTACTTATTTCATAAAATAAACTACTAAAATTAAAAATGTGTTAAATTAAGTTACTCTCAGAGTTTAAACTGCAATATTGGACAATGCAGAGAAACCATGTGCAGTGTTACAGTAAAAATCTAAAAGAAGCTGAATCATCAGCTATCCTAACCACTAATACAGGTTACAAACTATTGCAGATCACAATCAATTAATGAATTGCATGTAAAAATGCTGAATAAGGCAAACTATATCTTACCATCCAGTGGTTCAGCTAATATTCAGTGATGGTTCACTGTATATGATAAGATACAAAATTTTATCTACTAAAGCAGGCTGCCAGTTCTTTGATACACTTTCTGAAAGAAATAATACCAATACTAATACTAAAAATAATAAAATTATACAAATAATAATTCGATTTTAATTGTGAAATGCTTTCAGTTTCCAACAAATATTTTGAATTGTGCTATTGTACACTGCCATCTCCTGGGACCTTCCTGCATTTCAAAACATCTGTTGCAGCCATTAGAACAAAGATCAACATTTCCTAAATCACAAAAAGCTTCAGTAAGGCAAATCATTCCACAACATAAAACACAAAAGGGAGAAAAAAATCCCCTCAGTCTGTAATCATTACCTGTTAAACTTAAGAAAAATATTCCCTTAAAATATTTCAGAAAGAATTCAGCTTTTATTTTATAAGCAATCTCTCCCCAGAAATGCAAATACATGCATTCACACCACACAGGAACATAGTTCTAACTTTAGGGCTGTTAAGAATGCAATTCCAGTGGTGCTGTCTCCAAATAAATCTGGATATCCTCCACAAGCTGTCAATTAGTGTAATCCAGACTTAATTTTATAAATATTTTAACATTTTAAAATACTTTTAATCATTTGGAAATATTTAAAAGAAATATTTAAAGAAACTTAACTACCTCTAAAACTATAACAATTATATAATTGTGTTACTTCATTTCCCCTTAAGTTGATGCTATGGACTCATCAGTTTTACAGGATTGTTGTTAC
Organism: Spizella passerina; assembly: GCA_013401375.1. Classification (NCBI taxonomy): domain Eukaryota; kingdom Metazoa; phylum Chordata; class Aves; order Passeriformes; family Passerellidae; genus Spizella; species Spizella passerina. The sequence goes on from WBNQ01011184.1 coordinate 5,111, forward strand.
TATCCCCATTAAAATAGGTGAATTGAGTTGGTATTACATGAGAAGATATTTTTTCCTCATTTATGCTTGTAGCACAGCATGCCTTTCAAAGTAAGTGTGCTCGATGTCACTTGCTACACAGGACAAATGTAGGCACCAAGAACTGCGCATTGTAAAATTCCAGCTGCTTAAAACCTTTTTTCCAACAACATTTTTCCAGGATTCAACAGGGAGAGAAGCATGGAAGCAGTGATATCCATAGCAGCTTTCTCTCTCTACACAGGAAGCTCAACTGTACCTCTGCCTCAGCCTCTTTTTCCCTGCAGCTAAGGAGTGGCCTGTGTCTTTCAAAATGGCACCCCCAAAATCATAACCTACATGCAAAGCACAGCACCTTCTGGATGTGGCTCTCAGCTGCGGCTCATCTCTCAAAGCACATCTATGGTAAATGACAAAAAAACCACGAACCTCGCTTTGTTTAAATTCCCTCTGCTCAACCTCAGATGTGCCATTTTTTGGGGACCACCAACCAAAGAAAGTCACCCCTCTGGAGAGTGCAGTTCACAACCACTCCAAGCCACTGTCTCTTGTACACATTCAGGCACCCATGTCTCAGGCATCATCTTGTCTGAAAAAATTACTTTATTCAGGGAGAGAAGGGGCACTCCTGGTTCCCCCTGCCATGAACCACTTTCCCAGCTGTTCTGAGGGGCAGTGGAAGAGCCAGACCTCTGGGGACCCCCTAGTTCTGATTCAAAACCCACCACACTGCAATGGCAAGAGGGTGGCCACCTGTCACACACAAGGGGACTGGCCTGAACACCCTGCTGCACAGGTCCAGCCTGGGCCAAGTGCAGTCAGCTTCCCTTGGTTCTCCCCAAAGCCATCCTGACCCTGCAGAGAACCTCACCCTGGGTAATGTTCCAGGAGTGCCCTGCCCACAGGTAAAGGCGTTTCTGCTCTGCAGAAGGGAGGGCCTAGGAAAGAGGAAGAGGATGAGGAAGGTTGTGGGGAGAGCCTGTGGCAAGGGGCAGAAGCATTTTGCTGACTCCCACGAACTGAGAAGCAAGATGTTATACCTAAACAAAAACACAACCACACTTGCACGTGTACACGGAAGCTCATAACTGCCCTCATTTCCATTTCCCAGTTATTTAACTGGCAGACAATCTCAAAAGAAGCAGCTTTTCCACATGTACCTCCCCACAAACAAACTCACCCGGTTTTACAAGTCACTGTAACCAATCTGATTTCCATACTGCTAATGAAATAATCTTGCTTTGAAAAAAAAAGACAAAACCCACAACCAAAAATCCGACAAAATATCCAAAATATCTTTGAAACAGGAAGCAAATACCAATACAAAAGCAAATCATGGAAAACAGAACCATTTCTTAATTGTCTGAATATCTGGCTTAAACCATGGAAGCAAGTAAATTCAAATATAATGAAATAAGATCTATCTGAAAATGAATTTGCTGGTAAGGGAAGATAGGGAAATTGATTTTCTTCACTGCCAGTCCCTTTCTCAGCCTCCACGTGGCAGCAGAACACAGCAATATACCCTTAAGCATTGATTTTTAAAATCTCTACTTAGAGGGGATGAATGAAGGCACAAAGAAGCGTAAGAGGGTAGTCCACAGCTTCTACCTGCATACCTGCCAGGTCAAACAGCACTGAAACTCACTGCAGCCCAATCCTGCCCCTTTTCCACTGGGCAAATGGACAAAGCAAATGAACTTTGTATCCCATGTGGTATCACAGAACAACTATCTGCATCATTCTCTACACATTACCAAAGAGATTTGCCAGGCCAAGGTTAGGCTGCTAAAACTAGACAAAGCACATGCAAGAAAAAAGCAGAGGCAATGATCTTTGCTACAGCTTCTAGGAAAAGTAGCTACTCTTCAGTCATTATTCTGGCTCTCCAAAGAGAGAGTTCAATCTTTCCCATGTCAGTGTACACAAACAGCGCAGAGTTCATTGACTTCAATCTCATACAGGAGAATGACGCTCTTACGCTTTCCTTTTTTACACACAATAACCTGAAATATTCCCTATCATATTTCCCCATATGTGAAAAATCAAGTACACCTAAGAACAGAGCCTTATATTGTTCACAAAGAGGTCAGACACTTTGGATTTATCACATCAGTAAAATCCTGATTTCAGTCCATCTGCATTTTCTCTACACTTGCCAGCTCATCTATTCCACCACACAGAAACCACTACACAGAAATTTACTGTTTCTGTGTCAGCCACCAAGGACCCTCTATTCATTTTAGGATCTAGTTCAAAGCACTGCTGCTTTTCAAGCACTATGTAGCACTTATCACCCTGTTACTCCAAGCAGATGACACTAATGTGCCCTTTTTCAGAAAGACATCTTTTCTTCACAGCTTCCACTATTCCTTGCCTTCCTTGTCTTCAACTTCCAACTTAAATGTCACCTCCTTTCCACTTATAATTTTAACTACATAACAAGATTGCTTAATTCTACAGCTTTTTACAGATGAATAAACTGCACAAAGAATGTAGGCAGAAGTGATAACACAAAAATTAGTGCTGGATGAGGAGATATAATCACATTGGTGAAATAAAGCTTTATGTAAAAGCATTTCTCTGCCAGAAGTAAATCTGAGGCTGCTAGCAAAAGGACCCTAATTCTTTAATGAGTTACACCTGTTTTGATCTTGAGCACCCACTCAAAATGAGTGTCAAAAAATTGTTAGTTTATCACACTTGCTTTCTAAATGTCTACTCAAGATGCAAAAGAGGGGAGAATTGAGCTCTTCTCTAAAATTTTAAATAGTTCTGACTTGTTTTGTTAAGCAGATGAAAAGGAATCAACATAAAGATATCCAGTATTTGCAAAATGCTGATATTCAGTGGATACCCAGAAACTATCAGATGTCATTAAACAGCTTTTCCAGTCATTATAACATGGTTATGAGTTTCACCCTCCAGCTGTTGCATTTGTGGTGCAAAAAGGAGCATAATCAAAATATTCCTGTGCCTCCTTTTAGTTTTTAGAAACACCACATTTGGAGGATTAAATCTCTGGTTCATTCTCTGTTTATTTCCTTGCGTAGTTTATGCCACATATCCAAGAACCAGTTTCAGAGCCCATTAGTGAGTAATCGACACTTTTATTTTTATTGCCTTATTACTACGCCCTTGAAGGAGTCTCTGAAACAAGAGAAATCAGACACAGACCAGAATAATGTCTTCAATGTGTTTTCTTTTCTGAAAGGACTTAAGATTCTGCATATGACTGAAACACTCCAATTGGCTGCCAGTGATGTCACGGCTGTGCTTGTAATACCCAGTAAATGCAGAAAGCTAATTGTGTTCCTTTTTAATGTGTAAATTCTACTCCATAATAGCAGTAAGACACAACTGACAATGCACTTCAAGGGGATTACTGCCCTTTTGAGCGATTAAAGCTATTCAGCCTTCAGCTTTAGAAACAGTGGTGAGGAAGTAATTTCAGTCATACAGGAGCTCTAGGCTCATCTATTGAAACAGGCTGACTGCCCCAGGGGAACAGGGAGGCAGCTCCCCCCATGCACACCCCCAAATGTGGTACAGCAAGAAAGCACTCACAGCAGACTGAAGGCAATCATTATACTGCTCTGCATTAGTATGAAACGACAGCGTTTTGAAGCAGACTCTGCTGTTGGTTTCTAAACTCTGCATGGGTGAGCCATGAGTGTTCTTTCATGACTCAAAAAAGCAGGTGATACCTCACTTCTTTATTTCTGGCCCCTACAATGGTTCCTTCTCTTATGCTGTTATAATCATGATCCTAGTGAAGGATAGATTAGTATGCAAGAAACTTGATTACAACTCAAATATGGGCCACTCAGTCCAAGACTGACAAACAGCCTTACATGAGACACCAAATCCACCTTATGCCACACATTCCCTAACAGTGAGAAGAGGATAACATTGTTCTACCTTTGGGGCAACACTAATGCCCCCAGCACAAAGGGAGAGAACGGGGCAGGTGTGTTGAGCCACTAGACTAAAGATGTCTTATGATTCCTGATGCCTAAAAGAAATATTTTTTTAACTCTCCTGCTGAGAAAGACGTCAGATTTGACACACAAAGCCTCTCTTCATATCACAAGCCCCTCTCCTCCCACCCTGGCTGAAACCACAGTCCAGTCCCCCACTGAACACTTACCCAGAGGAAGTAGCACTGTGACTAATATGAAACATATTGAGCTTTCTGCCCAGCTCCACCCACCAGTGAAACTGTTTATTTTGGTTGTTTCCTCCTGGTATTTTTTCTATCAATCCTCCCACCACCACTTTGCATTGCCTTCTCTATGGTCACTTTTACTGTGCTTTTTGCCTTTGTGACAAATTCTTATGACAAGAAAGCAAGCCTCATGTTGATTTAATCCCCTTATATTACCAATGAAATTGGCCTATATTGATGTTGGCTGCTGTATCATATGGTCTGCCACACTATTTCTCTTCCTTTTAACCATTTCTCCATACATTTCCACAAGGTCACTGGCATAAGCACACAAGTATCATTCTTCATATTCCTAAACAAATTATCTTCTCCCTTTTTTTTCATTTTTCTTTCATTCTCACATGCACATCCTCTACTCTCTTCATTTCTCTCTTTTTCTTGCCCTCTCCTTCCCACACAGAGAATTTCCATTTCCAGAGCAGTCCTGTCCTCACCCCACCCACACCTACAGGTTTCCTCTGATTTTACATTCATCAAGTTCCTAAACTAAACTTCTATTCTGACATGTTGCTGATAATATCAGTGTAATCTTGGGATTTATATTTTCTACCTAGTGGCCTTCTCCCTTTCACTTTTCCAGAGTTCAGAGCAATTAATCCTTTTCCATCCTCTTCATATTTTAGTGCAGGTCCAGTAGCATCTCTGCAGTTATTCTTCTCAGCAAAAGCATGGAATCTGTAATACAAAATGAGTTTCAACCAGTACACAAAATACACAAATATTTCTCTAATTTTAAAGAGGTGTTTTTCACACACAAACTACAGAATCATATCTAAAGCTTCCACTCCCTAATAAGATTATATTAATTAAGATTAATATTTTCAAGCTTTTTATATACATTTATGTACTTTCTGAAGTCTTCTCATGTAGAATATTCTTTCTTTTTGATATTACTAACTGCAAAGCACCTTACTCTTCAATTTCCTGGAAATCTATTTTTAATTAATGCTTTTAAGAGGCTGAGCAGGCATGTAATTTGAGATGTCTGAGATGACACTAACACCTTTTTATCAGATTATCCTCCCAGTTGAAAGCCTAGCAGGAACATTTATTTCATTATGGACATACAAATCAGGATGACAAGCAGACTTTATTTATCCTCATTGTCAAAACAGAGAAGCTCCCAGAGCAGGAAAAAGATGTATTTCTAAAACAGAAGTACACTAGAAACAGGTTCAAGGCATGAAAAGCCCATGAACTTGGCTGTTCCTATGGGAAAGCTGACTTAAACTTATATACAGTTGTTGGGCAATCATCCACCAGCAAGTTATTAACAGGCCCTGTAAGTCTGCACAAAAGCTAGACTCATGCAAAACGATGACAGTGAGAATAGTATCAAACAAAAAAATTCCTCTTAGCTTCCTGCCACAACCCATTTTGCCTCTGTCTATACCATACAAGAAACACTCACTTTCCTTTAATAAAGAAGGTATAAACACTGCCAAAAGAAAATGAGGAATAGTGACTGGTAATGTGTCTGGTACCATAGAGGTAGCATGCTTCTAAATGACCACAACCATTTTAAACACATATCAGACCAGAGCAAACACAACACTTTCCCAGTCTTGTTTTTGGCAGACGCTCCCTTCTCCTAAAAGCTATTTCTAAACACAGATGGCTATAAAAGAGCTAAGCAGCTGCCATCTTACCAATTGCTCTGCTGTCATTTGGGAGATTTCTACTGTTGGAGGGCTTCCCACTCTTGCACAAACAACAGTGAAACAGAAAAAGCTAGCAGCAATTTCACAAGTCTGAAACTGTATGGTGACTTCTGTTAAGCAGAGAAACACCTACTGACTCCTACTGCCTTCTTGCTGTTGAGCATGAGTTTGGTCTTGTGGGTTTTGTATTTGTTCATTTGTTTTCCTTATTTTGATAACAGAATCAAGATTTAAGTCGTCTTATCCATTTATACTAAAGGCTGATTCTTACCACATGGCTGATTCCCACGATAAAGCAGACAAAAAGCCATGTGGAATATATTAATTTCCACCAACCATCCCAAAAGGATGCTAGAGAGCATGTTACAGAACTGCTTTTCCACACAACCAGGCTTGAAGAATAACACCCTATCATTTTACTGTTATTCCATGAGCTGTTCATTTCGGACAGACATCTCCTTTTCAGTACTTGTCTCTATGGCACTTGACCCAACAAAACTCTAGTTCTTTTTCTGGTGCTTGTGGAT
>WBNQ01011187.1:0-14522 GCA_013401375.1 Spizella passerina
CAGGCTCACTGCCTTTGTGTACAGATCATTTGCACAAGCTGATCGCTTCATCTACATTGATGACCGTGTCCAGTCTCAAACCCTGCTGTGGCTGTCCAGCAAACAGAAGATAGATGGATGTTTCCGGAGTGTTGGCACACTCTTCAACAATGCCTTGAAGGTAGCAGAGAATTACTACTTGGTCCAATTTATACTTTTTCATTAAGAATATGTTCTCCTATTACTGCCAAAAACTATAAATTGCTCCAAATACCTGTCTTCTTCCAAGGGCTAATTCTCCACATCTTATAATGAGTATTTTCAGCTCAGTCAGCTTTTGTACACCTGCTTTACATGTTATGTGCACCTGAGATAGGGTTACAGGAGTGTAAGCTTAAAGGAGTGATATTTTTGGATCTAACAGCAAAGGGCTTCTCTGGATTTGTGAGCTATTCAAGAGCTATGGGAATGCTCTCTTTCCCTTCAGGCTGCCTCCAGAACTGTCCCTACTCTCTCAGCTGGGACATGGCAATTGATATTGAAAGGCTCTCATCTGTGGCATTTACAGATTATTCCTCTCTCCATGTTGTTTCCAGGGAGGAGTAGATGACGAGCTGTCGCTTTCTGCCTACACCACCATTGCCATGCTGGAAGCTGGGCACTCCAGCTCGGTAAGGAGACTTACCTGATACTCAGATGGAACTGGTCCCCAGCTGTTGCCTTGGGTCCAGCATCTGCTAAATTGTCTAGGTAGTAAAGAGAGAGAAAGAGAGGGAGAGAGCTCCCAGAGTAGGGGACCACACTCTGTATCTGCATTGGTTGCTGTGATAGAAAAAATCCCCATCTCTACATCTCTTAAACCACCAGTCTTTGAGCAGAAACTGTACAAACCTCCATGGGATTAGATCTTCTATTTACAAGATACAAAACATTTAGTGACACCCTTTAGTTTCCAATAAAAAGACTTGACAGGTAGAAACCTACACATGACAGGTAGTAACCCACACACCTTGGCTTAGCCTCAAGGACAGCCCAGTCAAGAAAGTAAGTTGTTGCAGGTAAATCTATAAAATCTACAAATGGAACTAAAAGGTATGTTGGAAAAACAAATGTCCATCAGAGCAAAAGCTGATCTGTCCTTTTCAAAATTTGGCAGTACAAAGGTGACGAGAAAGGAGATGTTAGACTTCAATACATGAGTTCGCCTCCACTTTTTCATATCCTTTCTGGAGTCAAACTGTAAATTTTTTTGTGGGTGTAAACCTAGTACAACATTGCAGAATTAAAGTTACACCAAAGTCAGTGAAGATAGATACCACTAAGTTAGATTTGTTCAAGACAACAAACTCTTGACTATAAAAATTCAGAAAAAACAATTATTGTGGAGGTAAGTAGAAGGAATTATCTGTGAAATCTATAGACCATCCTTGTCAAGAACACCATTAAAAGCTACTTGATTTGTTTGATGTTTCCTGTGAAATCCCTCCTTGAATAATTCTGTATTCTCTCTCCTGAAGTCATTATACAAGCTCAAGTCCCACTCTCATTGCTGTGATAGTGACAAGATGAGGAACAAGTTTAAAGAAAATAAATTTTTGAGCAGGTGAAGACTACTATCCTGAATTAAACCCATATGCTTTTTTGTTTTTAAGTACCCTGTAATCCGGAATGCCTTTTTTTGTCTGGAGACTGCATCTGAGAAGAATATAAGTGAAGTTTACACCCAGGCACTCATGGCCTATGCTTTCTGCTTAGCTGGCAAGTCAGAAAAATGTGAATCATTCCTTGAAGAGTTACAGAAATCAGCAAAGGAAGTTGGTGAGTTTCAGTCACTTGGGGAATTTGAGAAATGGGAAGATGGAACAGATCTTACTGATGGTCTAACCTTGACAATATTGAGAGAGCGGGCACATGAGCCAAACCACATGAATGATCTGTGGAGTTAATCCGCAGTGCATTCATTGATGTGCAGGGAGTCCTTCTGAGGAAGAGGCCTGGACACAGTGAGACTCCAAGGCAGAGTACGGAGCAGTGGCACCTGTAATCAGTTGTGGTTCCTCTCTTTGTTTATTCAGATGGCTCACAGCACTGGGAGCAGGAGCAGAGGTCTCCATCAGACAAATCTCCCTCCTTCCTTGACCATGCCCCTTCGGCTGATGTTGAGATCACCAGTTACGTGTTGTTGGCATTGCTCTACAAACCCAACCGGAATAAAGAGGATCTCACCAAGGCCTCAGGGATTGTGCAGTGGATCATCAGGCAGCAGAATCCCTATGGAGGTTTCTCTTCTACCCAGGTGCCAAATCTACCTTCCACTCCTCAACTAGTCCTAGGAATCAGGGCACTGTTTCAGGGTTCCAGCAGGGCTCTGACTACCTAGTCTTGTTTCTCTTTTCTAATTGCCGTCTGAGAGAAACCAAACTTTCATTTTAGGAGACCAAAATACTTGTTTCCCCCCTCTTCTTAACTATAGAAAGGTTGAAACCCTACAAGAGTAATTTGACTAGCAATAAAATAGATATTTGTGTAGGAGATGAGCCCAGAAAACACCAAGTCCCATCTGTCAGATGACCCATGAGTTCTGTGTAGCTCCCCAGAAAACAGACTTCCCCACTATGAAAAACTCTAGAAGTGCACTCTGCTTCTCAGATTTTATGTTCTGAGACCCTTGTGTCAGGAGAGAGATTCTCCTACCCTAAAGCATACATGAGAGAATGAAATGGCTCCTTTTGTACAGGAAGCCTGGAATTATACACTAATTCAGGAAGAAGCAAGTGTGATGGGTATTACAACAGTGACTTTGATCTCCTCTGCACTGGTCATGCTGTGTAGCCTATTGTCTTTTATTATTTCTTTTTCTTCAGGACACAGTCATTGCCCTTCAAGCACTTGCTGCTTATGGTGAGGCCACCTACAGCTCTGCTTCACAAAACGGAGTCAAGATCACTTCCAAAAAGCCTTTTGAGAAGGTATTTTTTGTCAACAATGAGAACAGGCTCCTGGTGCAACAGACTCCCCTTCCAGAGGTCCCTGGGAAATACAGCCTGACAATGAACGGCAGTGGATGTGTATTTATGCAAGTAAATGTCTGCTTTCTTCTTCATTGTGTCTCATATTTTGCATACAAGATAGTAATTGTTTTGATGATTTTCTAGCTGACTCCTCTTTATTTTTCCTAATTGCTTGATTTCCCTAAACCATTTAAACACTCTTTTTCCCATCCCACATCTCGGAGTCCTGGGGAGTTCTGGCATGGAAAAAGAGTCCTTTCTGATCAACATCTGGCTTCTTTCTGGGAGGTGACTCTGGGTACAAGCATCTTCATTGTTAAGGAGCAGAAGTCACTTGTTCATCATTGATACAAGCAAGCATCTTCCATATAAAACCAAGTGTAGCATTGCCAGAAAACTTCACTAAGTCTGTTTTTTTGGAATGCAAAAAAAACTTTGGCATTCTTGAACAAAAGGGTTTTTTCCTCTTCCAGATAGCACTGAGATACAACATTCACCTTCCAGAGGGGTCCTCTGGATTTCTACTTTCAGTACAGACATCAAATGCTTCCTGCCCACAGGACAGACCAGCAAAATTTGATATTGTCCTCGTAAGCAGGTAATGTGCCACCAGCAAACCAGCTGCACAGATGACAAGGCACACAGAGAACATTGCTGTGTGTTTTCACTGCAGCTGATGAAGTCAAGAACCACAGGCTGATCAGTGTGCTGCTGGTATCAGCCTGTTAGACACAGAGTCCCCAAAGACCCTGACAGGGCCCTCTGTTGTTTCAGCTACACGGGGAAACGCAGCAGTTCCAACATGCTCATCATTGATGTGAAGATGCTCTCTGGCTTTGTTCCTGTTAAGTCATCCCTGGATAAGGTAAATTTAGAGGAGCAAGGCTAAATTACCAGAGGCATAGTTATGAACCATTCAGCCACAGATGCTGAATGCTGCACTGTTTTCAAGGCTGCACTGTTCATTCCTGGGTGGAGGAAATGCCCTCCAGGGAGCTTCGAACACACTGACCCTCCTGTATTTAAAACTAGGAAGGGTTGCAGCTCAAGCCTGAGCAGCTGGCAGCCACAACTGGGCACTGCCCAGGTAGGGAAAGGGTGGGAAACCTCTCAGACTAGCTCTGGAATGCAGATCACACCAGAGTCAGGCAGAATTCCCCAAGTGAATTGCAGTGACTTGTGCATTTGGGAAGAGCTCATACCCCCAGCTATGTCAAGTGGTAGGTTTTTGTCCATCCTTTCAATCTATTCAGCAATATTTGGACTCTAAAAGTCAATTACCAGCCCTTGAAACTTGACTAGGAGAAGAATGAATACCAATGCAGCAGTAGGATCTGAGGCAGCACTTGTTTTGTAATGTTTTACAAATATATTTATCTCCATTTTCTTGATTTAAAGCTCATTGGCAGTCAAACAGTGATGCAAGTAGAAAACAAGAAAAATCACGTCCTTCTTTATCTGCAAAATGTAAGTTCTGGTCACTGTCTATTTGATTTTCACAAAGGATGGAAACAGCATGTAATAGGTATAACCACAATATGGATATCCCCTATATGGTGCATTTATCATGTTCTCTTCCTCAACAGTCTTCTACTGTTATCACTAAACTGCTTACTTCTCAAACTGCATGTAACTTCCTAACCTTCCAAACAGCTTCAAACTGACAGCTGTCCTGCCAGCAACTACAAAATCAAAAATGTTCATTAAAAAAAAAAAACAAGCACATTGAAATTAAACAAAATTCTTTCTTATTTCAGTAAAAAGCAGATAAACACCAGAAAAGTGGTTCCCTTGTGTTTATGCCTCTTTGGTAGGCTTCTTATAAACCTCGGTCTTTCCAACAGGACATGAAGCACTGCTTTCATTCTCCTCTGGAAAGATTTTCTTTGCTTCACTTACACTAGATCATTGCAAAATTCTGCTTGAAATCTAATCCCTGAATCAGAATTTGCTTAGTAAATAATTTGCTCAGGGTACTGTAGAACTAACAGAAGCCAATACCCTAGTGATGGACTCTGTAAACAGTTTCTTGGTGGCACATAATGTCCATGTCTGAAATGGGAGGAATTGGAATACCAGACTTTATTATCCTGACTGTTGGGAGGTCCTGGAAAATTAAACTCAGTCCTTTTGGGCAATTTTCCCACCTCTGGCAATAGGATATGCAATAATTACAGAATCAGGTGATACAAGCAGCACAGAAAAATCTATTAACTTTTCAGTTCAGTTTCACTTTGGACTCTCCAAACATGTTTGGATAATGGCTGTCCCATATCTGTGGGTGTGGCATCAGAGGGATTTGGAATATGCAGCCTGTCAGTTACAACCCTTGTCTGCTCTGGATGGGGCTGTACAAATAAAAAGACTGATGTGATCTCTGACCTTCCATCCCAGCTCTCACAGAAGAAGAGGAAGGAAATCACTTTCTCGGTGGAGCAGGACTTTGTAGTGACCCACCCCAAGCCAGCACCTGTGCAGGTCTATGACTACTATGAAACAGGTATGGCTTTGATTTTAACCAGTGTGAAGAGTGGGGACAGGGACAGCAGAAACAGTGTGCCTTAAGGGACACCCAGAACCAGCCCTGCTGCAAACAGCACTCCTCTGGACTCCATCAGCACCTGAATCTAGGGCCAAGCAAGAGACTCATTTCACTTTATTCACCTTGGTCTCATGCCCAAGGTGATCAGTAGGCATGACTAGAAAGTTATGAAAATACATGTACCAGAATAAAGGATATTTCAAGGATCTCCAGTTTAAGCATGAATAGGTTACATCCATCTCCAGGGAAAGGCACAAGGAGAGCTCTCCAGGGTAACAAGAATGTTTCTATTCTTCTTCCCCAGAAGAGTATGCCGTTGCTCAATACTCATCACCTTGCAAAGAGGTTGTTGCAGAAACGGACTGTGGATTCAAAAAGGTAAGTGAAAGCCAGAAAATAACCAAACAGGCAGATAAGAAAGTGAACTATAAAGCAGCAAAAGCAGAGTGAGTAGCACAGGAACCATTCTTAAATAAATGAAGTCTCTTTAAGGCTTCTCAGAAAGCAGAGACAGTGGCCAGGTCCTGTCCCATGACACCAGTGGAATCCAAGTGGGGACCACGCTGCTGTTCACAGGAAGAACTTAGCATCTAGAATGAAAGCCAAAGTGCAGAATAATGGAAAGACCACAAAATACCTTCAAAGCTTCCTCAAAAGCACAGATACGTACCAAAGAACCATTTACCTATGGCCATCCTCAAAAGTCTTCCCTCTGGAGCCTATGCTTCCCAGACCCACGCAAGGTTTTCCACATGGACTAACAGAAACATTTTCTGGGGCAGTAAATGCATTATCTGAGGAGAACACGAGGTGACATGAATCATGCAGGCAGTGTATTCACTAGTCAGAGGATGATGCTGCTGGGCTGTAGAGGAGGTCAGGTCTGCATCTTGCTCAGCACAGCATTTCTGCTGGCTGCTGTCTCATGAGCAGTTTCTCAGGAGTCCAGGCATAGCTTGCTGCAAGACCTTGGTCCAGCTTTTGTCTGTTTCACACAGAAAGAATTGACTACCCTGTATCTTGAAAAAAATGTCTGTGTTTTGTAACCTGCAACTCTTGGTTCTCACTGAGGTTATTTTCTTTTGGATTTTCACCTGCAGGAGCATCATAAATGTTGAACAAGTGGTCAAGAATCCTATTTTCTTCTGCCATGAAGTCCTGGAAAAAGCCATTGCATCACAGTGGGACTCCGTGATGTTGATTGAGCTAGTGTCTGACTCTCTGTTTCCTTTCACAATGCATCTCTCCAGCTCAGTAGCATAATCATGTATACCTTTCCACCAATAAACCTCCCTTTTACACTGGGCGTTGGCTTTTTTCAGCGTCACAGAAGAGGCATTTTGATGATAGCCCACATGCCATGACTGCTGGCTGGGGGAGGATGAGGAGAGGAACACACTTGTCCTGCCTGCAGCACTCTGCCTCGTCCCTCAGCTACAGGGATAACCCCTGGGCACTCCTGCAATACACAGGGTGTTCAGTCCCCCCACATCCAGAGATGGCACCCACTGCTCATGGCTGCTGGACAGCCCCTCACCTTTCCCCAGGCCTGTGACAGCACTGCCTTTGCCCCTCTGGCATAAGAGTAAGGGTTTAGGTGTGGACATCACGGAGTGACTCCATTGTGCTCAGCAGGGGACAGGTGAGGAAAGGGACAGTCTGCAGTCCAGACCTGTGAGTGCCTGGACCTGCATCCGCCATCTCACCCTGCCAGGCCCTCCAAGTCTGGCCAGAGTTTGTCCAACCCAGTCCAGGATGGCTTATGGTAGGAGCCACCAGCAGCGACCCTCCCCGTGTTCCTGCACCTCTGCTCATCCCCTCCTTCATCATGCTTGGAGCCGTGGTGGTTCCTGCGAACATTGACACACTAGCAGAGCCGTGGTGGTTCCTGCGAACACTGACACACTAGCAGAGCAGCATCGGGAGGGCTGGGGGAAGAAACACGGATGCTGCTCCTCCTTCCCGCGGGCAGCAGCGCCAGCAGCCCTCGCCCACCCCGCGGGGCTCCAGGGCCACGGTCCCGCTCCGCTCCGTGCATCCCGGCACCGGGGATGGAGCCGGGGGACACCGGCGTCCGTTGCCACGGGGCCCAGCAGGAATTTAAGTGCAAACTGCTCAGGTGCCGAGGGCTAACATCCAGCCGAGGGCTAGGAGGTGTTCCACAGGATCCATTCCACCAGGAAATTTGCTAATGGCTGCATGCGGCCTAGCATTTTTTTCCCGGTGAAAATTAATCATCAGGGCAACAGAGGGTATTCCTCTCCCCAAAACATTTTTATTTTCTCTCAAAGTGCACTAAAAAATTTGAGTTTTAGTACTCAACAGGGCTTGCCATGCGGGATATGCATGGTACTGATGTTATAAAAAGCCACTTTCTTAAGTTCCACAGACAAGGAATTTGTGGGACATAAAATAGCTTTGGGTACATTTCTGATCTCCATGCAGAATGTTAAAATTAAAACATCACTGGCAGTAGGAGGAAAAGGAGGAAAGCAAGAAAGGCTGTGAATTTTGCATTCCTGACACAGCCCAGATTGTAGAAACTGACTTGATTTACATGAGCATCAGGTCAATCAATTATGCTTTTTTTTTGAGTCATATGGCTGGACGAAAGCAAGAGAAATCAATAGTTATGGTAACAAGGTTGAAAAGGAGAGCAGACTGAGTAGATGTGGATATAGGATGTATATCTTCCTGAGGAATGTAAGGCCAATTAAGGCTTCAGCATCTCACATGGAACTCATAAAAATCCCCTCAGGTCTGGCCAAATATGTTATTCTGTTCTGCTGAACATAGTTTCATGGGAAGAAACAAGGTCCTGGAAAAAAAAAATAAAGTGCATTTTTATCATACTTTTGAAATCTTATCTTCCTGTTAGGTCAAACCTGCCTATTAAAACATGAAATGCTCATTTCCCACTGCACTCTCTTCCTTTGCATGCTGAAAAGGTAATGTTTGTTGCCCAATTTTATCCTTCAACTCAAACACATAATTGCTCATTGCAGTCAGATCTAATAAATATCCCACGCTCACACTCTCCCTCCAGATTTTTACACCTAGATCATGTCTCCCTGGCTTCCACTCCCACAGGGAGCAGCAATATTTTTAAAACACATTCCAACACCTCCAAGATGTCTGGAACCTTGGTGTCATGTTTCAGCTCTAGGTTTTGTGCCACACACCTGAAACTGAAGCAAGCGTATTAATTGTGGGCTGAACAAGACAGGGACACCCTCCAGCCTGAATGTCATTTATTCTTCTCTCATCTGATAATCCTGAGGTGCCAGGGATCTGGGGAGTGTTCCAGGGCCTCACAGGGAAGAATTACTGTAATTTTTTTAGACATACAGACTAAGCAAACTGCGTTGTCCAAGTGTGATAAAATCAGGTTCACTGGCCCAAGAGCTGCTAGGAGGTACCACACTGCTGCCAACTCAAAGGCACATGCACTGGCTTTCTGTGCTTGGTATTGCACATCTCAGTTTTAAAAAGCTGAAACTGTTGTGCAGGATATTGGACTGGTTTAGCAACACTGCAATAAATGGGAAACTCCCAGCTTCACTGTGGGTATCTGCCAGTGTCCTTGTACCTGCTCTGGATGTCCCATGGGTCCATGCATGGCTCTGTTAGAAGTACATTAAAAGCTGTTCTGAAATGTAATTTTTATTGATAAAAAAGAATTAACGAAGTATAATCACGTCATAGTGTCTTTGACTGAAGTGCTCTGTCAAGCTTACTTCCCTTTTGTGTTATGTAATTCTTTGTAGAGTTTATTTGTACCGTGGGAATTGATTTGCTGCTAGTGTGGAGTCCACACTCAAGGATCTGCAAAAGGCTGATGTTATGGCCTAGTTAAGAAGAAGAAGACCTAAAATGACCATACCTGCTTTGAAAAGTGAACATAAATGTTGTTTTTACAGTAGAAGATGAGTGTTATCCACAGTGCAGGCAGCAGGATGCAAAATCTAGAGGAAAAATGGGTCTCTCCAGAAAAATAAGCTCTAGTGTAGCAGCATTCTCTTGCTTAGGCCCCTCAAATGCTTAGCCAGGGTCAGACAAAGGAGTCCTCAGTCCTGGGAGTTTGGTTGCTCCATCTTTTGACTCAAATTCTCTGTGATCCCCACAGTGTCACAGGCAATAGCCAAGCTATTAGACAATGGCACAGCAAGACCCTACCTGTATGATTTAGGTGTTCAGGTCTTCTTCTCAGCACCTGTGTCAAATATGGAGTGTGAGTAATGACTGACCAATTCAATGATAAGAGAAGACCAGAAATGTGTCAGAAGACCCTTCAGCCAACAAATGACAATATCAAATTGCTCTGAGGAAGCAACTCAGCTTTGTTCTCTGATTATTTCTTTGTTGAGTTCATTTGTACCTGGTGGACAATTAGGGAGGTAGGGCTTTGTCTGCACTGAAGTGACCCCCACCATCTGATTCATCAGCCAGGTGACACACAACTGTGGGCACATGTCTGGCACCACTGGCTGTGCAACTCCAAATGTAAGAGAAGGGCTTCCTGAGGCACATCACTTATACATTTGAATTTTTTTATTCAGAGCAACAATGAAAAGTTTCCTCAAGGATTTTCAAGTGGAAAAGCAACTCAGTCTAAGCTAATCCCGTAGCTCACAGTAAGAGAAAGCTTCTTTCTGCTTCACCTAGTAAGGGTCACTTTTTGAGGGTCAAGAAAATCCTAAAAGCAAGGCATTACATTGAATACAGGACCTAATAGCCTCTTTCAAGGGAATGTCTCACTCTTCCCTTTCTGATACTCCTGCAGCTCAGCACACTGATGTCCTTTCTGGCACACCACTGTTCCTGCTAGGCAAACCAGCATCTCCCTTAGGAACGTGATTTCAGCAAGACCCTATGTCGTCACACTGTGTGTATATAACCTGTCAGCTGGGAGATTTAGAAAGTCCTGTTTGAGAGGGAAGAGAGACATATGAACAAGGCAGTCAGAGATGAAGGGAATAAAAATCACCACTGGCTATGACAGGACTCTGTGCATGCTGCTAAAGTGCTAACCTCACACATTTTTTCAGCCTCCTACCCTTTGACTCACTGCCCGTAGGGAGGTTAAGGCTGGGTTATTACTGGAAGCAATTGCATAACTGTGCCAGATGTTTTCTACTTCACTTCTTTAGAAGCGATAAGTTCTAGGTACCACCAGTTCCCCTTGCTGTCCTTGCTGTCAAGGCAAAGTGTGTCCCCAAGGTGTGTGCCAAGGTGAAGCACATCTGGGAAGTCCTGTGCACTGACTGTGGGATGCACAGCTGGCTCTCCCTTCAGAGCCCATGGCTGCTTAGGAGAGGTCTTCTGTTCCCAGGACAGGCTCTGTAGCAGGACACTGTGTTGAAAAGTTCCCTGATAAATGGTGTGTTCTCCAGCTGTGTTACACTGCTCACACACCTTCCCCTGACTGAAATGTCAGCTCTGCCCTGCCTGACAAGTTGGAACAGAACACAGCAGAGGTGCAGGGGAAAAGATTACATGTGACAATATCTAATTTCCTTGCCTCATGCTCCACTAGGACTTTCTTATTTGGTTTTCCTACAGCATCCTCTACCTCAAAATCCTGGACAGAAACACCAGCTGAGCCCCAGCTCCTGTCTGCACTGGAAAAGGACTCATGTGTTGGGTATCAAACATCTTAGCTGTAGCCCAGAGAGAGCTCAATGGCCTTGCATCGTGTCACCCAGAAAGGCAGGAACCAAGGTGAGTATGAATATCAGGGGTTTTCTCTACACTGGCACTTCTGCTTATGGCCTTGTGCTATGAAGTGTGGATGGTGTCTGGGGATGGGTGTCGCGTGGCGCCTGTGGATGCCTGTTCTATTGTTGCATAGCCCTTGGGAGAAACACTTTTTTTCCTTCCATGTGCCCATTGTTTCTCTGTATGAATCTTGGCCGATTTACCTTTGCTCCCACCACTGTGCAGCTCTGAGGAAAGCCTGGCTCAAACACTGTTCAACCGGACTTGAACATAACCTCAGGGCCAGCACAAGAACCTTCATGAGATGCCTGTACCTGAGGAGAGAGGTAGTCCAGACACTAACTTTACAGCCAAAGCTAAACAGAAAGTCTATATGCATTTAATATATCTTTTTATATGGTAAATTTTTATCTGAAGAGTCATATGACTCAAAAAAAAGCATAATTGATTGACCTGAGTGCTCGTCAGAGACACATTTGTAAATGTTTTGGCTTTTTCTACCCTCTCCTTGGCAAAATTCTGAATAGTACAAAAGCATAAATTAAAATAGCTTGTCATTTGTTACTGCATCAGGGATTATCTTCAATTCTCTGTAATATCCAAAAATATCTGCTAACATGTGAGCAGTTTCCTGTTTACAGGTTTTTAAATTATTAGAGAGCATTCACTAGTTGCCTTAGATGGATTTTATAATGGGATTTCAACAATTTATCCTACTCTGTGTGTGCTGTGTACTGTAAGTATCAAACAGACACATTGTGGATTTCTCATGCCTGAGGGTAAACAACCTTGTTTATAGCCGTTTTTACAGCATACAGTATAAATTTCTTCTAAGGCAAGACCAAATTTATATATACTGTGGATGTTTGTTATAACACAGCTGAGAAAGACAGAAAACCTCTAAATACCTTGTATATGGTTTACCCTACAGATGGCCACCTCACATCACGCAAAATATGGTCACAGGACCATTTATAAAATTCAGCTACCAATCTGATTTGTAATTTAATCTACAAAGTGCATTAAAATGAAAATAATTCATTGATGGTTTTGCCATGCCTGAATTTAGTCATTTGTTCATATGACACCTCAGAAATATGAGTTATATTTGACAGCCCAGCTGTCCACGTCTGGGAAAGGCAGTTCATCTGCTGTCAGGCCCTTCTCTCAGGTTAAATTATTCAACAAGCAACTAAAGTGGATAATCTTTATTCATTCTGACATTTCCAGTTTCATTTGAAGTTTAGCTGATGAAGCTGTTTTATGGTATTTCATTTCATTGTGTATCTTCCTGTTCCTGCTTGGTACAATTTGTAAAATGTTCATATTTTCTGAGTTTTTTTTAAATAGATGACCTTCCCTTCACTGTGGTCTGTGAAGCATTTTGTCTCCTATACAATGAGAAACCCCTTTTTATGTCTTTGGGTGTTGCTATTATTCCTATTGATTTATCTAACTACTTTTTCCTGTCATACTTCTTTGTCATATGAAATAAATTGCTTTGGGTTTGTTTGCTTTTGCTTTTTCTCAGGCTGGGAAAACTAATATCATCATTTGGATTTCCTTTAAAATAACAATACTGATGTTTGTGGTTTTTTCTCTCCTGTAGTATTTTTTCTGCCTTTAGCTGAACAGCTAATACAATTTGTTAACTGGTGCTGTTCATATAAGTCTTGAGTTTTACAGTGAGTTTTTCCTCACCTGTCACCACACAAAGCTGCTGGCATTAAGGAGAGACATTCCTTTGCTAGAGCTGCTGGTTTCCAACAGGAGTTCTTGGGTGAAAGTGCATGGACTTCCTTAGGCATGATACCAGTGTCTTCAAGAAATGTTTCCACAGCTTTTTCTTTTCACACATGCCTGTTCTTCAAAGGGTAAAGTTCACTTTATTGCTTGGCTTTGGCCTTGAGCGTCGAGCATTGTGCTACATCCTTGAGGAGACTGAGCAGGATCACATTAGAGAAACAAGTGTCTTTCTTGGGATTATTTACCTTCGGTGGCAGAGGTGCCAAAACTTCTTTAAGACTTCTGGAGCAGACAAGGATTCCCACATATACTACTGTTGTGAAAGTACAGAGAATATTTGCACCCAACCACAGACACCTTTTCTTCCTGCAACTGAGTCAGCAGCAAGCCACTCTGCTTTTGGACAATTGGCAGTGACCTACAAAGCCAAAAAATAAAAACTGAAAAATCAGAGGAAACTATACCAGGATTGGGTTAAAGTGATTAAAATTACACATCTCAATATCTTACTTTGTTTTCAAGGGAAAATGTGTTTTCTATAGTGGTTATAAACTTGGAGGTGTAGGACACATCAAATTTTTGTGTCATCTTTGCCAGGCAAAGCAGTGAGGACTGTAAGGCTTGGAGGAAACTTTGCCAAATGAGGCATGCTGTGATTGGAATTCATCAACATTCATGATGGCCCATATTAACTTATTAATTTCAACTTCTGTGTCAGTCATTCCAACTCAAAACAATATATTTTAAAGTGCTGATGAAGAGGAACTGTGAAGGAAATATTATGGAAATTTAAATCAGATTGCTGTGATTGGATGCTGCCCACGGGGAATATTACCATGTGTTGAACACAGTTCACATCCCCAACACTGCAGATTTCTGATGGGTTAAGGAAAACAGGGTATGAATCATTCAAAGATTTCTAATATAAGCATTACCCAAACAAATACCCTTCCCCCACTTGCAGAGTCTCTGGCCAAATACTGTCCCTGTGTTCCAGCTCCTCCTTGCTGCCTCTCCCTGTTTCCGGATGGGCCCTGGCCCCCAGCCCTTATCTCCTCCAGCCCCTGGGCTGTTTGCAGAGAGCAGCTATAAAGAGGCTGACAGAGCACGGAGCGGAGGGGAATTACAAGGTGCAGGAAAACAGCAGCACTGCTTGGCTCAGCACAACCTGCCCTGCGCCATGGGGAAGGACAAGCTGCCCAGCAAACCAAACATCTTCCTCCTCCTTCTCTTCTTCCTTCCTGGAAATACTCCTCTCAACACAGAACCGTAAGCTACACGTGCGGAGGGGGGAGGGAGGTCTACGTGCTCCCTTTTTCCTGCAGTTTCTTCCCACTAATAACCAAGTCGTGAGTTTCCTGCACAGCTCTGACAGTGCTCCTCGCTCCCATCCTGTAATCCCCCTGCTGTCCAGCCCTGGGACCCCTCCCCACCACCATCTCTGCCCGTGGCTCCTTCCACCGTCCCCAAATCTCTGCCCACATGCCCACAGTCCTGCCCTGGTAGTCCAAACCTGTATCTTCTCA
>WBNQ01011188.1:0-17178 GCA_013401375.1 Spizella passerina
CTGATGTGGCACCATAGGCTTGAATATGTGGGACAGAAGTTACTCTTATGAATATATTTGAAGAACAATTTTACAACCACAGCAACCGTTCACACATGTTATTTAAATATATTGAAATTTCTGTTGGATAAGGTTACTTTTTCTTGAGCTTTTTGTTTTAACCTGGGTATACACTGGGTTGTATAACTTGTGGCAAAAAGAAGAAAAAGGGAGTGTTCCCAGTGTCCTTTTTAAAAGTAAAAAAAAAAAAAAACTGAAGAGGGGAAAGGAGGAAAAGGAAAACGTAAATAGCTGCTGGAGGCGTGTGATTATTGGGCTGAGATCAGGAGCAAGAACTAACATCAGTGAGTGGGATGAGGCAGTTTGAAAGGAACACATAGAATGTTCCTCTCNCTGCTGCTTTAAGCAACAGCATCCAAGATTGTCTTTGTTCCTAATTTCTCCCAGTACAGCTCCCTAGCTTTTACATTTCTGCTGTGGGGTGTGTATTTAAAATCATCTGTAGGCATGGAGCCTTAATGTCCAGAGTAGCTTGGGGCTATGTATTATTGGGATTTATTATTATGGATTATTGGGGTAGATATTCTGCATACTGAAGTTGCTGGACACAGCTTTCTCAATGGACCTACCACATAAAGCTCCACACAAAAGGTGGGACAGGTGGAGAAAGATGCTTTCCCTTGTCAAAATTTATGTGGAAAGGTGAGAGGATCCATTCACCTGGGAATGAGGAAGGCCTGGATCCCAATCTGCAGAAGGTGTTTGGAGCTTAGTCCCACACCTGGTGGCAAATACTCCACGCATGCATATTGTAGTATACCCTGATTCTGACACAAGGGACACTAAATATTCATCCTCCCAGGCTCTGAGCCACTGTGATAAGCAACCCTTGCTAGCCTTTTCCTGTCCCTCCAATTCCATTTCTTCTGCCTCTTATCTTTTCACATTTCCCTGTCCCTTATCTACATCTGAATCTCCTGTCTGTTTCTCTCACTGCACCCATTCCCAATAGTCAACCTATGGCTTAATAAAAATTTGCTGTTCCAATCAAACTAACAAGGCTTTGGAGCATTCATGCTGCTGAGTCACTGCTGATTCTGTGTAGATTCAAACAGACAGCACTTAAATGGTACTTAAAAAAATTCTGGCCCTTACGGCTACGGGAAAGCTAACTCTGAGTGACATGACTATGCTTTCTGTAGCTGTGCATTTCATGAGCTTTCAGTAAAGAAAAGTACAGAAACTTGAAATTATGCATCCCTGGTGGTACTTGAGTGAAGCTTTGGAATTGTAAATAATCTATTAGCGTGACCTAGGAGTGACCATCTCTCTCATCCCCACTGTGCAGCTGGGGAAGCCAGTCCAATATTAGTTTTAAGGTGATGATGAGTTTTGTGCCTTCCTTGATCTTGTGAAAAATGTGAGTTGGGAGAGTGGGAATAGGACAGTGAAGAGAGAGGCTCAAAACAGCAGCTAAAAATCATACCAGATAATTTGCCACATTTGCTTTGTTGTTCACTTCTATGTGAATTGTTTTTCTAAAAGATCTTGCTGTTCTGAGAGAGCTTACAGGCAGGATGCCATGTAGGGTAACCCCACTGCTATTGCTTACACAAACTCAGGGCACTGCTCTTCACTGAACAGATCATAACATGGGATTTAGGCAATGCAGCTCGAACAAGGCCTAATCAAACTTTAATGTCATCGTACACTTCAGTAGGCTTCTGATCTGTAAAAATTGCCCGGAGTTAAAAATCCTAACTCCCATAGCCAAGTGCCAGAGGAGGTTATTTGATTCATCTCTTCCTTTTTCACCACCCTCATTTACATCAAACATATGGATTTGAGATACTAAAGTTAAATTACTTTAGCCAAAATAGGTAGATACAGCTGTGAACTCCTATATCTGCCTGACCTCAGGCAGTGTTTCATAACTTTGGGATTCCTGCTTAGTTATTAACAGCAACAGCTCCCGGTGTATCCCAGGAGCTCTTTGCTGGCACAGAGATTCCTTCTTCACAGCACACCTCAGTACATCTCATTTAAAGAGAGATATTATCTGAGACACTCAACTCTTGTTCACAAATGCATGATGTCCCTGAGACATCCACAGCAATTGGCTATGTAAGAAAAGCAATTAGGAAAATGTGATTTGTGGTGTATGGCTTGATTGCTTTCTTTTAATGCAGGCTTTTTCACTGCAC
Source organism: Spizella passerina (assembly GCA_013401375.1). Taxonomy (NCBI): domain Eukaryota; kingdom Metazoa; phylum Chordata; class Aves; order Passeriformes; family Passerellidae; genus Spizella; species Spizella passerina. The sequence goes on from WBNQ01011188.1 coordinate 2,205, forward strand.
TGCTACATAGCTTTGTGTGGTCAAGCAGTTTTAACATGCACCATGGACTGTGGTTCTGAAACTTCAGATGCTGGATTTAAAAGGGCATCCCCTTAACTTCATTTCCTACATTCCTCTGATGACTTTGAGTCACTGTGCCTGCTAGTGGCCTCAGCTCTGTGCACAGAGCAACACTAACTTCTCCTCTGGCATTTGTGGGATCTAGTCTTGCTGGAGTGGCAGAGCCACATTCATTATAGCCCGGGTTTGAGGCAGGGATGGGCTGTGGGGGAGGCCAGTGCTTGGCTCAGGCCATCTCTGTAAGAGACAGAGTCATTCAGCAAGAAGAGTCAGGCTTGGAGGCACGGTTGTGTTTGCCAGGCTGACATTTGGAAAAAAGGAGGACAAGTGCCTCAACTGTGATGCTATGTAAAGGAAGGGAGGGGACACTGGATACTTTTGCTACACTTGGAATCTTACTATCTTATTCTACTCGACTTCTTTTTGACATTTTAATACATGAAGTTATTTCCATGTGACATAATTCACAAAATCATGGCTTGAAAGAGTTTCATATAAAGCAAAGCTTAGAAGAAATCCTGCAGAAGAATGTCCCTCTGTTTCTACCTTGGCCAGTACATTTCAGAGCAGCATGTTAGGGAAATTAGGGAAATTAAGCCATTCTATGGGATGTACAGAAGAAGCAGGAGACAGCCTTGCCACAGTCCCCTGTTATGAGCAAACCCTTTTTGCAGGTTCTCTCTCTGCAGGCACCCTTCCTTACTCAGAAAACCTTGTCTGTTTCAAAGCAGAAAGCAGTCTTTACTCATTGCTGCAAATGGGCTGGGAGCATTCATTTACATGTCAGATATGCCTACATACTGTCACTTGTCACCCCACTCCAATGTTTCCTGGTGTTAGTTTTTCCCCATGTAAAAGCAGCTCAAAGAAAAACAGATTTCAAAGGCATGTTGCTCACAAATGCAAAGCAAAACAGAGTTCATCTATGATAGATGGGAGAAGTATTATTTCTATGAAGTACATGCAATTCAAGCATTAAGGTTGAGATTGAAAAAGAGATTCAAAGGTAAGGGCTTTCAGAAATAACTCTTTTAAGGGGATGCTGTCACAAAGCAAGGATGTAGTTCCTTTCTTTATAGAGATATGTATGCTAGTTTCTATGAAGCCTAACAAATTGACTCAATCCTGAAATTGGAGCATGTTTCTGTTTCAACAGGGAGACCAACCTATCAGAGGTTCAGTACCTGTCCTTTCTTGCACAGAAATGAATCTGTAGTAAAGGGAATTTCTTCTGATTTAAAGTAGTATGAATCAGAGCATAATCTTGCTGGCTTTTCTTTTTAAAATATCTTCCTCTCAAAACACAATTATCAGAAGCTGCGGTTTAGATTGTGTGTGCAGAGTGCTTACTTCAGGAGAACTTTTTTCTGATTACCAGCAGACAATGTGATTGTTTTAATTTTTCCTTTCAGTTTACTTTCTTAATACCTTATTTACATGAAAAACAGAGACTGGCTAGTCATGTTTCACAGTCCAAACAACAGAACTGGGAAAAATTACAGCAGGTTTTCAAAATCTGCCTCTAGTTTTAAAGTTTCCTGAGCTCTTTAGTAAATCAGCAATCTCTGCCAGATCCTGTAAGTCCTTGTTAAACCACACTTGCTTCTTTGTGGAGCATAATATATGTTTTCTAGCAAAGAGAAACAATAGTAGAATTGAAAGATATTGGATGAAGAGTAGTTCTGTCATCCAGTTCTAAGCCATCAGAGGAATATTGCTGCTAAAGCATAATGATAAAGATCTTCAATAAAGCTGCAGTGTACAAACATCAACGAAACAAGCACCTAGTTAAAAAAAAATATGTTTTCTAAACTCTTGGAAGAAATTGAAGCATCATCAGTCACCCGGTGTGCTCTGCCTGCAGCTGAATGAGGGTTGTTAGTATGCATGGCACATTTGAGCTTGCCCAGGTAATTTTGGCAGCACGAGGTTGCAGAGTGATTACAGGTCACCCCTGGCAGAGGGAGAGGAGAGCAGCTGGGAGCAGTGACCTCATCTCTGAGCCCCTCGGCAGCCTGCATCAGGTGTGCTCTTGCAGCTCAGAGCTTTGTAAATGGAAGCTGGTTTTTTGCTGCAGGTAGGCAAAGGTCCCAAGCTCAAGCCCTCTGGCTCTCACCAACCACTGGCAGAACTTCTGNTATCAAAAACACTGCGACACTTTCCAGGGGAAACTGGGAAATCAAATGTTTACCACTACTTTCAGTTGTTCATGTATATAAAACTAGTTTTCTAAACTCTTAAGTTTTTTAAGTACATATGGCAATAGCGTTTTTTCTTTAAGCTCAAGCTCCCAGAAGGGTATGACTAAGTGAGAATCTTGCTCTTCATTATTTAAATGAAAGGTAAATGAAAAATAAAGATATTCTAGTTTCCATAGCTGCAAAATAAAAACTTTACAACTCCTCTCCCAAAATGCTTAACAAATAAGAATTACCTTTTTTTTTAATATTAAAAGAAGCAAATGAAAAAGGGAAAAAAGTGTCTGTATTTTGTCTGCATTTTATACATATACAGTAAAACTTGCATTTGGTAGCCTTGTGTGCAGAAATTTATTCTGTGTATTAAGGGCAAGTCATCTGCAAGAGTGGTAGAAAAGAGTCTATTAAGAATAACACACGGTGATATATGGGCAGTTGGTGTTGAGAGGTGAGTAGGAAGAGAATACATGATTTCTGCTCTACTCTAAACTAAATCCCCCACCTTTTTGACAAGGACCACCTCCTTCTCTTTCTCTCTCACAGCACAGCTGAAAGTACATGAAACTTCTTTAGTGTTTACAGCACAGATTATCCTATTAAATAAGAGATTCCCAAACAGCAACACTTGCATTTTCCAATCATTTGATGAAGAATTATATCTTTAGTGGCTTTAAAAAATGTTAAATCACTTATCTTGGCAAAAGGAGTTGGAACCCTAAAATAATTAAATTTAGAGCTTTTCCATCCCTAATTACAAGGGTTAATCAAATTTTTACTTTGATCTATATCAAAAAGTCAGCAGTTTCCATTGTCAGCTTAGATCAGCTCAGGACTGAGTGTTGGTTTTAATCATGGAAGTAAAAAGTGTTTTTTCCTACATGTCTGTTTATAGACATCACAAGACTTTTATGCAAATGTCAGACTTGATATACAAAGAAATGCAATGTACAGAAAACAAAAACTGAACTCTTGTGACAGCAAGTGCCACACCAGCAAGCTTCAGGCTGCCCTGAGATGATAGACCTCACTGCTTATCTTAACCACTGTCAGATTTGACTCTTTGCTGTACTCCCTTCACATCCAAACCATCAGTGAATCCTGCCATCTCTTCATTTTAAATACACTTCTTGTTACAACTGAATTCCTTAGCTCTCTTCTACTGACATTTTTTTGCCCCAGCCAAAGCAGCTTCATGTGTTCTGGTCACCTCCTTTCTCACCCATACTCTTCTCTTCAATGCAACATCAGTGAAAATTCTTGTCTCCTCTCCTGAGCTGTAGTGATCCCCATGTCTGCACATTGCTGCCTCCTCACCTACACACTCTGCTGTTGTTTGCTTGTTAGGTTTTTCACAGCAGGAAGTCAATGCTATCAAATAATGCCAGGGATAACCTGGCTGGGAGGGCAATTCTAGATGTTGGAGTTTGCCCTCAAAACATTTATGCTTCCAGCTTCTTTCCTCAGTTTGTGTTTCTGCTGCTTGCTTTGTCCCCCCAGTGCCTGTTTACATCATATATATTCCTAGCATGCTGGGAGCTGAGCATTATTTGGGGCTTCTGAAAATGAGTACAACAGAAAAGCCTTAACCCTTCAAAATGTACCAGCTTTTTCATGTCATTTTCCTTTTTTCTTCACTCTTTTCCTGCTTTTCCCCTTTGTACCCACTTTTTATTTCAAATCCTCCAGTACCCTCTTCAAGAATTTACCTCAGACTNAGCAGCTGGGAGCAGTGACCTCATCTCTGAGCCCCTCGGCAGCCTGCATCAGGTGTGCTCTTGCAGCTCAGAGCTTTGTAAATGGAAGCTGGTTTTTTGCTGCAGGTAGGCAAAGGTCCCAAGCTCAAGCCCTCTGGCTCTCACCAACCACTGGCAGCCAGCTCTGTTCTATAATGAGCCCATTGCCGAGCGCTCTGTGAGGCCCTTGAGATGTATTTGTCTTTTCTCCCGACAGCTTTCTGAATGGAAAGTGCTCAGGCATCACTTATCCAGACTTCTGAGTTCCGGTTTGAGGTCTAAAAAGGTGAAAATTATTTAGAAGGCGCTTCTGGCTAATGTGATTTCAATTTAAAAAGTAGTTACATCATCCCAGTGCAACTTACTGGGTAGAATCTGCAGCGGCACACAGTGCCCTGAGGATGAAGGGCATTTTCCAACCAGCATACTTAATGGACAGAGGAGGAGAGAGGATGGGGAAGTATCAAAAACACTGCGACACTTTCCAGGGGAAACTGGGAAATCAAATGTTTACCACTACTTTCAGTTGTTCATGTATATAAAACTAGTTTTCTAAACTCTTAAGTTTTTTAAGTACATATGGCAATAGCGTTTTTTCTTTAAGCTCAAGCTCCCAGAAGGGTATGACTAAGTGAGAATCTTGCTCTTCATTATTTAAATGAAAGGTAAATGAAAAATAAAGATATTCTAGTTTCCATAGCTGCAAAATAAAAACTTTACAACTCCTCTCCCAAAATGCTTAACAAATAAGAATTACCTTTTTTTTTAATATTAAAAGAAGCAAATGAAAAAGGGAAAAAAGTGTCTGTATTTTGTCTGCATTTTATACATATACAGTAAAACTTGCATTTGGTAGCCTTGTGTGCAGAAATTTATTCTGTGTATTAAGGGCAAGTCATCTGCAAGAGTGGTAGAAAAGAGTCTATTAAGAATAACACACGGTGATATATGGGCAGTTGGTGTTGAGAGGTGAGTAGGAAGAGAATACATGATTTCTGCTCTACTCTAAACTAAATCCCCCACCTTTTTGACAAGGACCACCTCCTTCTCTTTCTCTCTCACAGCACAGCTGAAAGTACATGAAACTTCTTTAGTGTTTACAGCACAGATTATCCTATTAAATAAGAGATTCCCAAACAGCAACACTTGCATTTTCCAATCATTTGATGAAGAATTATATCTTTAGTGGCTTTAAAAAATGTTAAATCACTTATCTTGGCAAAAGGAGTTGGAACCCTAAAATAATTAAATTTAGAGCTTTTCCATCCCTAATTACAAGGGTTAATCAAATTTTTACTTTGATCTATATCAAAAAGTCAGCAGTTTCCATTGTCAGCTTAGATCAGCTCAGGACTGAGTGTTGGTTTTAATCATGGAAGTAAAAAGTGTTTTTTCCTACATGTCTGTTTATAGACATCACAAGACTTTTATGCAAATGTCAGACTTGATATACAAAGAAATGCAATGTACAGAAAACAAAAACTGAACTCTTGTGACAGCAAGTGCCACACCAGCAAGCTTCAGGCTGCCCTGAGATGATAGACCTCACTGCTTATCTTAACCACTGTCAGATTTGACTCTTTGCTGTACTCCCTTCACATCCAAACCATCAGTGAATCCTGCCATCTCTTCATTTTAAATACACTTCTTGTTACAACTGAATTCCTTAGCTCTCTTCTACTGACATTTTTTTGCCCCAGCCAAAGCAGCTTCATGTGTTCTGGTCACCTCCTTTCTCACCCATACTCTTCTCTTCAATGCAACATCAGTGAAAATTCTTGTCTCCTCTCCTGAGCTGTAGTGATCCCCATGTCTGCACATTGCTGCCTCCTCACCTACACACTCTGCTGTTGTTTGCTTGTTAGGTTTTTCACAGCAGGAAGTCAATGCTATCAAATAATGCCAGGGATAACCTGGCTGGGAGGGCAATTCTAGATGTTGGAGTTTGCCCTCAAAACATTTATGCTTCCAGCTTCTTTCCTCAGTTTGTGTTTCTGCTGCTTGCTTTGTCCCCCCAGTGCCTGTTTACATCATATATATTCCTAGCATGCTGGGAGCTGAGCATTATTTGGGGCTTCTGAAAATGAGTACAACAGAAAAGCCTTAACCCTTCAAAATGTACCAGCTTTTTCATGTCATTTTCCTTTTTTCTTCACTCTTTTCCTGCTTTTCCCCTTTGTACCCACTTTTTATTTCAAATCCTCCAGTACCCTCTTCAAGAATTTACCTCAGACTCCTCTTCCATACTGCCTCAATGCCTGCAGCAATCACTGCTGCTCTGTTTGTGTGGCAAACAACTGCTGGTGATGGATTTGGAGCTCTCTGTAATTATTTATGAAAACTGTGAACTGCCCTCATTATTCAGATGCTTTCTGTGTGCTTTTATTTGGCTTAGCACAGAAAGACACTTTGAAAAAGCAGGCAGGAACAGAAAGGGTCTTAAAGTGGCTGTGTTTGCCCATGTTTCTCAGGGGGAATGATGCCATGGGCTTCAGCACAGCTAGCCAGGGACACCCAGGACACCCAGGGGAAACAAGAATTCTGATCTGTTTTGTTATCACTATGCAGAAAGGAAAAAAGCGCAATGACATCATTAGCTGTCCTTGCTGCAGACAGCCTATGGACCAGTGCAGCTGGTATGAATCGTGTTTCCATGCTGAAAATGATGGCAGTAGCAGACAGGCAAATGACAACACTTACTTTCCTGTGTGATCGTAAGAGTGTCAAGGTTTTAACATCAATGAAGATATAGTTTTCTAGGAAAAGTCTTAAGAAGGAGGGTTTATGAAAAGATTACAATTTCTAATTGCAAGAACAGTATAGTTACATTATTTTTTCACATAGCCCAAGACTAGATGAGAGAGCATGATGTCACTTTTGTCACTTTTCTGTTTCTTTGTGATGGTTCCTATGGAGGAACACATCATCCAAAACAGAGGAGTACCAAATTCTCACAGCAAAACTTGAGACTATGCTGGAATATAGGTAGTATGAGTTTACTTTGTGGCATTATGGATATGTGGAAAAAATTAAAATGAAACTATTTTTAAAAGGTCATTTGGTCACAGTAAAGTAAAATTGAATGTGTTGTCCATGCAGATGGTGAGAAAGCCATTTTGAAAAATCATCTTGATCAAAATCCACCAGCACAGTGGGGTTCATCAGACCCTTCCAGAACAAGCAAAGATGCCATAGAAGACATCAACTCTCCAGAACAGTAAGTATACATCATTACCTTGCTGACAAGACATTCATTTAAATTATTATATTTCATCAAAGCCTGTATTTCCCTTCCATGCATTTTTTATGGAAAGGCCTTCACTGTAACCCCCTAGATCTAAAAGCAGGCTACAGAGAGAGCCTGAAACATCTACAGCTAGGGAATGTGAATAGCACCTCCTGAAGCACCAGTAGGCACCAATGTTGTTGTATGCCTCCTTGCCTCCCTGCCACCAGCTCACCACCCCAAAGGAACTTAAAGGATATGAGGGACTTTAGATCCTAAGGTGCCCCAAAGACAAATCAATATGCTCCTTTTCTCTTGCTAGAAACATCCATAGCATGACGTCCAAAGTTTCTGTAGAGAGTTACAGGATTAGCTGTGCCCAAAGTGTGTGGAGGACAGAAGAGGGTGTACATATGTGCACAAATGTCTTATGACTCTTGTCAAAGGTCCAAGTCCTTCCACACACCAGCCAGAGGGGTTCATAGTGTACACAGACATTTTGTTCTTTTACATTCTTTAGCTAGATGAGAAATAAAAAATGTCCTGAGGGCTTTTCAACGTTGCCATAGCAGCTGGACCTGAGTTTTGGCACAGGAAAGCCCACACTAAGTAGTTTCCCTTAGAAACAATGCTGCAGCTACAAGAAGAGAATGGCACACAACACTGGCTAGGTTTACAGAGTGGAAAGAGTCTTCTGGTGTCAGCATTTCTCCCTAGGATCCTGAACAATAAACTCATGTCCTACCCTCCAGGAGCTGGGCAGGACCTGCCATGGGCAGGAGCTCCGGGAAGCGCCATTCTCATGTGTGCCCAGATCTGCCGCTTCCCCACGGCAGCCTGGTTACACAGCATCACTTCATCAGTGTCTGAGCTAATAGCTGTCAGACTCCTGGGCAATTTAAAAGCTTATTTAAAAACAGAATAAATTAAACAAATTACTAGAATGAGTCACTTTACATCAGTAGCAGCAACCCTGATTGCAGATAGTAACTCCTGTCTCGTACTACCTGGAGCAGGAAAACACGCGGATGTCTAAATCTGTCCTTGCACTCAAAGAAAAAACCCAACCCAAATCTGCAAAGAAGCTAATTCACACACACCCATATGCACCAAAAAGAAATCCCACAGCAGATGAAATATCTTGTAATTTCACAAAAGCAGGTTTCTTGCTGAGAGAGCTCTCATGACTTCATGGGGTCAGCAGAGTGCTTTAATGCATAGCTATTAAAGGCCTGGGTTTTTTCAGCACCATTTGTCAGAAATAATGTAGTGTGAATTCAGCCTCATCCACATGTGGCCCACTTACATTAAGGAAGATGCTAAGAAAAACACAGACACTCAGATAATCCAATTGTCTCTATACAGATTTAATACGGACAAAGAAAAAGAAAAATATTTGGTGGTGACAGAACTTCCTCTAGGCTAGTGATAACTGATAAGAAGACTGAGATTTCCTAAAGGTTCTGGAGAGTGGTTCAGTACAAATCTGAACAATCTCTGACATTTATGGAAAGCAATTAATAAAATCCTGCTGAATCTAAACAGTGTCATTCAACACTTGCACAGCTATGGCTGTGCCAGGTCCAAGGGCCAATCTCTCCCCTGAGAACAAGTTGGCACTTTGGGTACCAGAGCCACACTGCCCAGACACACAGTGGTTCTGCCAGGGAGGAGAAGTATAGCTGTCTTCAGGACTTCCCTCTTTTTGACAAGAGATTGTCTCTCTCCAAAATTTGTACTCTTTAAGGTATCCTTCTGCACCTCTGGGATTGTTTTTCAACTTGTCTGGCAGCACTTCTGTCAATTTATGGTTGCTAAATGTATAATTTTTGGGAAAAAAAAGATCTAAAAGCAAGCTGTAGTTTCTGTCTTTCTCATTTCACTTCATCCATAGGACATCTCATAGGTAGTCACACAGTCTGAGAAACTTATTTCTTATTTATTTATTTATTCAAGAACCAAAAAAGTCAGGAGAATTAGTCTGAAAAAGGTTTCCTCTTGGTCATAAACCTGTGAAAGGAGGATGTCAAGACAATCATTTTCCTGCAGAAGTTTTAACTCTTTAATGGCTGTGGGGGGGAAAAAAGTCATCTCAGCTTCCTGTGCTTGTCAGTACTCATGAGAACTGGCATCTTCTAGCATGAAAGTTCTTATAGAGTCCAGAAAGGACCTGATTTGGGATTTTTTTTATTCTTTCTCACCATTAGTGCCACATTTGACTCATTGTAAGATCCCTCATTCTACAGTTGTGCACAAAGGCATAACAGTATACACACACCTCAGGCAGGAATGCAGGAAGTTGTTTCACATTTTTTGATGGGGTGATGTTTACACTGTCTCACTCAGAATGTAAAAAAAAAATTTTTGTGCTTGGCTGAGATTTAGAGCCCTGCACCTAAGGAAAATGCAGTCTATAGAACTGTAAAGCATATGAATATAGACTTAGAGCATGAATATAGACGAATCTCAGTTCCCTTGGCAGTTCCTGCTGGGCAGGACCCAGTAGATTTTCCATACTGCCATGTAAAATTTTCCATACCCAGTCAGACCATCAGATAAGAGGAGCAAAAAGTGGGTGCTGACTCCTTTCTTTCCTGTTTACACTGTCTGCAGAATATGAAATAACACCTCTTATAGCAGGCAAAGTGGTGCCAGTGCACAGGCACAAGCCCTGCCCTTTGATTTCCCATTTTTTAGCATACTCCCCAGCACAGCTGTACCAGCTTGTTCTCTCCAGGTAGTGCTCAGCAACAATCCTGGGGGATGCTTAGCTGTGTGCATAGATGCTGTACTGTGCCAGCTCATCTCGGGTCCAGAGAGCAGTCTGAACCAATTTAAAATAGATATCATTCTTTCCCCAGTAGGATGAGTTGTCTCTCAAGCAAAGTCATCTGCTTTGATGAGTATTAAAGTGTGCATATTTCCTGATGGGCAGTCCTGCTTATCTAAAGATCACATCAGTCAGCTTATCTGCATGATGGCCACGTTCAGTGGTTTATCTTCTGTGACCCTTAAAGACATCCATCTGTGCACTTCATTCCTGCATGTTGTCCCTTCTTATCAGTGACCTACATCCAGCAGGTCATCAGTTTTTGGCACCATTAGAATTTATTCCATTCTCATTTTAACAGCAACACTATGTAACAGTCTTCCAGATCTCTAAGTAAACGTGATGACAGATTTCTGCAGGACATCACTAAAACTTGCCATCTTAATAGACTATTTCTATATGCAGGGGTTTTTGTAACCTTCAAAGCATAACTTCAAAGCATAGCTGGAGCCAGTTATGTTAATTTAAGTAACAAGAAATTCTCATTCAAAAAAGTTGGTTGTGACTGGATTATTGCATTGCAGCCATATGCCCCAGCATGAGCAGGCTTTTGTCATTTGGTTTCTTCACTGACAGTGGTTTATCTATGATCTATCTATCTATGATCTTATTCAAATGTGTCATTAAAATAAGGTGGGTTTAGAATGGTTAGTTCACTTGCTAGTAGAACATCTTGCTTTACTGTAGTGTTTTAGAGCTTTTCCAGCTTCCCTGCATTTGCTAAAAATCAACATTAATGTACTGCAGACTTAACTGACACAATCCCTGAGTGCTCAGACACAGTTTACACACTCTCACAGAACTTCAGATGTTTGACTGCTGCAGCAATTTGTTTCGGTCCCCCCACTTACCAATGGATCTTATTAGTGGTTTTCTATGGCAAAACCAAAATATATTTCAAATGCCTTGGCCCCCCTTGTGGTATTGTGCATTCCCATGTGTAGTGCATTTTGTTCCCACATTGACTCTGGAAAGCAAGGTTTTACCTGATTTTATGTTTTCCTAATAAATGGCATTAATTTTTCCCTAATAAATGGTATGTCTGTACAGAGCTGAGGGCACTTGCCCTGACACAGAACCTGATGAGTGGGTGCTCTGTGTGTGGAATCATCCTTGCTTTCCATCTCCTTCAGTGGCTGCCTGTGATTCTAGACCCACTATTACCAACCATTACCTCTCCAAAGTACTTGACCATAAATACGCTTTCACATACATATCTAGATAGTGTGGACAACTTGAAACAAATTCCTAGAGTCATATAATGGTGTGGGCTGGAAGGGATCTTTAAGTGTCAGCCAGTCCAATCCCCCTGAAATGAGCAGAGACAACTTTATGTAGATCAGGTTGTTCAAATCCCCATCCAGTTTGGCCTTGAATGTCTCTGGGGATGGGGAGTCTGAGCCGCCTGTGGCAGTGTTTCACCATCCTCATCATAAAAATTTGTTACTTTTATGTAGTCTAAATCTTATGTGGTCTAAACCCTCTTTTGTTTAAAACCTCAAACAGCATCCCCTCACTCCATGCCCTTGTAAAAAGTCCCCCTCCAGCTTTCTTGTACCCTAAGGCAGCTTTAAGGCCTCTCTGGAGCTTTCTCTTCTCCAAGATGAAAAACACCAGCTCTCTCAGCCTGTTTTCATGGAAGACATCCCCTAGCCCTCTGATTTTCATTGTGGCCTTCCTCTGGATTCACTCCAGCAGGTCCTTATGCTTCTTATGAGAAGAGCTGAATGCAGTATTCCAGGTGGGGTCTCGCCAGAGAAAAGCAGAGGGGCAGCATCACTTCCCTCATACTGCTGGCCACACAGCTTTTGATGCAGCCCAGGATATGATTAGCTTTCTGGGCTGCAAGTGCACATTGCTGGGCCATGTCCAGCTTTTCATCCACCATCACCCCCAGTTTTCTCTTGGAAGGACTGCTCTCGATCCCTTCATCCTCCAGCCTGTATTGATACCAAGGATTCCCCCCAAAGCATTGGCAAAGTGGAAGAAGGGAAAATCACTGATACTGGGGAAAAAACCCTAAAAACAGAGAGACAAGGCACAAAATTTGCTTTCACTTCAGGCAAAAATACCAGGTTTGTTTGGATTTTGCTACTCGTTTTGTTTTGGTTCGTGTTTCACTCTAGGGGTTTTGTCTACAATCTTGATTGTGTGCAAGTTTCCAGGCTACAGTTCTCTGCTCCAATTCCAGGAACCAAGTTTTCAAGTGAAAATAAACTTTTAAGTACAGTTAAAGCAAAATTCGCCACCCACTGCAGCCACAGTTGGCATAGCTAAATAAACATGCTTTGTCCATGGTATGGCTAACACTGAAATGGATGGAAAAAAATCCTATTCACTTGATTATGCAACTGGATTCTCTTGGAGTAGCTTCAAAAAGCCCTTTAATGAGAAGCCTATAACAGTTGAACAAAGTAAGCATTTCCACTGGTGGGAAAATAAGTGCAGGCAATTCTGCATTTGACCCCTCAACAAGAGACAGAATGACAATCCACAGCATCAGGCTCATAAGGATTCAGCACAGGGAAACATCAAGCCATGCCCCCTCTGCACTCCTTGGGAACAAGGCATGACTTCATTGATAGCACCAGGAAGAGCTGAGCACCCTAGCAAAACAACAATGAATGGATTTTGTTTAGTTCCAGGAATGCATTGCCAGCCCTAGAATGATCATCACTGAGGACTAACATTGTGTGAAACTTTAGAAAGGAGTTTGTTTGAGGGGGAGAAACAATGAGAAAGAGTTTCCTGGGTAGGCAGAAAACAGCTACTCCTACTGCACCTCTGTATAAACAAGCTGAAGTTTGTAGTGAAGAAACTAATGAGGAGAACACTACATTTCTTTCTGTTTGAATTTAAAAGCTATACTGCTTGGTCCCCAAGCAGTGCAATGGAAGCCTTAGTATCTGTCTTTGCTACCTAACACAAAGCAAAAAAGCAATTAAATGTCATTTGAATCAAAAAGGCTGTCCAAAGGTTAGCTTTCAAAGAAACACCTCTTATAAAGGCCTTTCTATACACTGACATTATATCAGATAACAGGCAAACATAAATTTAAAACTCTATTATACTGATACAATGCTTTCTATGGGCATTTTTGTCCTGAAATCCAAAAGTCAGTCTTCCGTTCAGCTCAGTCGCCTTGACATCTCTCTTCTCTTTAGAAAGTGCCTCTGTGTTTCAAGGGGAAATGTCTCCAAATACAAAGCCATCCTCATGATAAAATGACTCAAAACATCTTTTACACCAGCAAACCTCAACAGGATTTTGATTTTGTGGAAGGTGCTAATATATCCACAGCACAGGAGTAGCAGAGCCCTTTTCTCATGGCACCATCCTCTCCAAGGAAAGAGCTTAGATGCAATATCCATGAGCATGATTCAGTATTCATTAACAAAAAAAACAATTATACCTGTTGTCATGATGCCAATCCCCTTGGAAAAATAGATACAGAGTGTTGGGTTCTGGAACACTGAATTTTAGTATTGGTCTTGGGCAGGACTGCTGTTAGAGGGCCAACTCCTCAGTCCCATAGCACTCAAAAGCGTCTATCACCTCAAAAGCACAGGCCCACACTTTAAATAGGAGCTACTTAAAAGAGGAAAAAGCCATCAGTCCCAAATCCCTCCCAGCGTGCACCTATGTTTGCTTTAGCTGGAGTTGCAGAAATGCCATGCTTAGTACTGACATCCTTGTGCTAAGTGGTGCGTGGCTTGAAACAGTCTGTGACCTCATGCATGTCTGCTGGATTGGGGTTCTGCAGGCAGGAGATCTCATGCATGACTGTTGGATGGGGCTCTGCAGGCAGCAGATCCCTTTGCTGGTGGGGGGTCACCAAGCCATACACCCTCTTTGCAAACGTAAGGTTTCCTTGGTATCAGCAGTCTAATAATTAACCTGAATGTGGCTGGGAATTTCAGGAGGTTGTGGGACGCTGAGAAAGTTTCCTTTGTCACGTCCAACCTGTCAGAAAAATTCCCCAAGGGGAAAACAGCACCATGGTGGCACAGTTCAGCATCAGCCAGTGCGATGCTCATGGCGTTAACCCTGTCGGTGCCAGCGGCAGGCACAGGGGGCTCCCTGGCAGCAGCCTGGGGACACACCAGCCGTGTGATGTGCTCCCTCTGCCCTCTGGTAACGCTGCTCTCCCTGTCTCCCGCAGCATACAGCGCCGGCTGTCCTTGCAGCTGCCCATCCTGCATCACGCCTACCTGCCGTCCATAGGAGGAGTGGATGCCAGCTGTGCCAGCCCCTGCGTCAGCCCCAGTGCCAGCCCTCGGCACAGACACGTGCCACCCTCCTTCCGAGTGATGGTTTCAGGGCTGTAGGAGGGTGAGATCAGTGCTTCCTGAACTGCTTTTAAGTACTCAAAGACTGGACTAAACATCCGACCTAGAACTCTGCTACAAACATGTAACATTGGCTCTTACCGCAGAGGAACTTCTGCTGAGGCCCTCGGCACAGGGGTGCCCACATAACTCATGTGAAAAAGCAAAGGAGGACACAAAGAGTTTGATCTGTAGCCTTATTCATGGAGTTTTTATTTCTTCACCTAGAAGTCACTGAAAAATGTTTCTTCCAAAATTTCTACTAGCAACAAGGATGCTGGGATATATGGATCTTGCAAAAAAGACACTAGGGAAAAATAAAACAACAAAAAACCACTCAAATGTCACTGAGCTCTATGTGGCTGCTGAGAACATGCAATTCTATACTGTATCCATGTAAGGAAAATGTAGTGGTCCAGCTATACCATGTTGGAATAGATACACTCATTTTTACAGGAGTTGTGTTAAATCGCTGGAAACATTCTGCACTGGTTAGTCTTGCTTTTTTTCATTTCAGGGATGATGTTTAGCAGGAAAGAAGAATTGTGAGAAATGATTCCTCGGGTGTCATTGAGACTCTGCAGTGCTGTGAGCAGGGT
>WBNQ01011189.1:0-17155 GCA_013401375.1 Spizella passerina
GGGTGTTGTTTCAAAGGGGCAAAGCAGCTCCTCAAGCAGTTTTATGGCTTTGTAATTTATTTACCAAGGCAAGCTCAGGTCAGTCACACTATCTATTTATTTTTTAATGAGGTGCTGTTTATTTTTCACTCTCATGTTCTGGATGGATTGAGACACAAGGAGGTCAAACAACTTCTCCACAAAGTCTCCAGGGCTTCCAAAGCAAAGTCATTCCTCCTTTTAATGTGTTAAGCAAGGAGTTTGACTTGAAATCAGGGGAATTGCAAACATGTTTAAAGGTGCTTAAAAACCTTCCTAACAAGGAACCTACATGGGAGCCTTGGTTTTCTGTGTACTACTGAGCTTTAACACCTGTGCAGCTCCACTCATTTCTGCCAAGTGTCACAGCCAGCTGAGGTGATGTAAGGATATCCTTTGGGGAAGATCTGCAAAGAAACACTTTTCATTAGCTCCACTACTGATCTGGATAAGTTCAGATACTCCTGCAGTTTTCCAAGTCTGAAATAGAAACTTCTAAACTTAGCCTGGAGTTTTCTTCTTCAGACCTGGGCACTTGCCTTTCTGTGGCAAATATACCAAATGGAAAATCCTCGCTTTCCACGCCTTGCCTCCTCTTTAAAATTGTTGCAAGAGACTGGAGAATTGAGAGAACCTTTGCTGGTGGCTTATTTCAAGAAGAAACACTTTTTCTTTCCCCCCTTGTTTTTGCAAAATGAGCAAACCCAGTCTGAGACTAAAATAAAATCACCTCGGATGGTCTTGCACAGCCAGGTCATTAAAGAAAAGTTCCAGGTGAAAAACAACAGAGACTGGTGCCACTTAGAGTGGCAAACCACAGAACCAGAGTTAGGTCTGTGCTGTGGTGATGCTTGTGGGCCTCAGACATGCACAATGTTCAGTTCAAACCTGCAGACAGAGTCTGTGCTCACCCTGAGGCGCACGGATGTTGGAACTCTGATGGCTGAAAGCTTGGAGCTTTCTGAATTTAAGGGTGCCAGCCCTCAAGTAAACACCTCATTTGATCTGAGACCTTGAAAAAGGCTTCAAAATTTGAGTGATAGCACAGAAACAGTTTGTGTGTAGTTTGGATAGTATTGTGTGATCTCCAGAGTGAAAAAACTTCGATTTATGGTTTTAGTATTTGGTTATATATGGGAGCCAAGATGGAGAATTTGGGGTGTGGATTAGATGTCTTTTTGCACCNCTTGTTAGCGAAAGCTCACATCTCATGAGTTTGTAATAGATATGGATAATAAACTTCAGAGTGAGACTTCAAAAACAACATCTCCTGAGTTTTATTCACCCTGACCTTGGAACAAGAAAGAGCCTGAAATTCCAACACACAGCCACCCCAGGGATCTCCAAGTTCAGATTTGGCTGTCCAGCCCTCTGCCACAGGTACAAGAAAAATAAGGGGCTGAAGTTTGTAGGAAATGAGCTGAGTAAGGCACAAGAATAAACCATGGAGAACATCGGTGAGGTGACCAGGTGTTTTATCCACTTGGGTCCAGTGTGTATCTTGGGGAGGTATCATTAAAGATTTACCCTGTGGGTTTGCTCTTCCACCAGAACCTGCCTTCAGCTGAGGCTGGAGACAAACACAGAGCTGGATGGATGCTTCTGATCCCACTCATCCTCCAGGCTTCACGTGAGGGAGCTCAGGTCCTCCCCACAGAGACACCTCAGCTCTTACCCAGTAGTTAAGAGGCTTGAAGATTTTGCCCTTGGTTTTCTTTCTCCTGTTTCATGGAAATTCCCAAATGAGCAGGCCCTGGATGGTCCTGGGAAGGGGGGGGTCTCAGCCTCTCCTGGTGGAGCTGATCCAACTTGTGCTGCTGGTTAGCTGTTCACTGGAGCAGGAACCTGTAACTTCACTTTCCCACATTACACATATGACTGTCCCGACCATGGGGAAGGAGAGTCCATCTTCCACTTCTCTCTGGTCCAGTGAATCTTTAATTATTTATGACACATGGAGACTTTGAGACCAGACCCCAGAGGATCTAACAGTTGGATGGTCACAGCAGGTTTTCAGGACATGGGAGGCTCCACATGGGAAATAGAAGTTCAGTCTGGGTTTCCAGCAGCCTGAGAGAGGGCTTAGACCAGTGCCATCTGTTTCCAGTGAACAGCACTGGTGTGCTGAGAAAGCTTATGGGATATAGCCACTCACAGAGCTTCTTGCACCCTGTAAATTTAGATGATGAACTCTTGGTCAAATCAGGAGGAGGATGGACTTCCCGTTTGTTTCCGTGGGCTGGGAAGTCATCAAGCAGGATTTAGGCATGACCATTTCAGCCAAGCCAAGGTTTAGGCAGGTTTGCATTTATCAGCATGTAAGGAATGCAAATGCTCCAGCTAGGTGGGGCAGACACCCCACATTAGACAATTAGACAGCTACCTTTATGGAGTTAATCTGCAATAAATCCACCACATAAAGATGCAGAAATGCTATTAAAGTGATTGGGAATGGACAGTTAAAACAGAGAGGAAAGAAAGATATAAAGGCACATACAATGCAATGTTCCTGCAGCATAGCCTGTTCTTGGGTTGTATATCACAGGGAGAGGTTTTATTAGAGCTCATTCAATTTTAAAGCCTTAATGGCACCTCCTGGGCCGTGTGATTGGTACAAGAAGGAGAGCTTGGGAAGATGTTAATGCAGTAGGACAGGAGGCAGCTCCACTGCAGTGCCTGTGGCTGGGAGATGAGCTCCGGGCTGCCGAGCATCCGCGGGATTAGCGTGACATCGTCTGGCCAGAGCCGGTACCTCCGGCAGCATCCCGGGCTGGCACTGCCCCATCGGGGGAGCAGGGAATCTCCTGGTGCCTTGCAGGGAATTGTGGGGTGAACTGAGTGTCCCCAGTGCCTTGCAGGAGAGCCTGGGAGTGTGACAGTCAGGAGCAGCCAATAAAGCCACACAGTGCAGCAAAGTCGGTGCAACCAAGCTGTAAGCAACTCAAAAATTCAGATTCTCACTTGGTACTAATTGCTTCTGCTGTGGCTAAACCTGCCTGCTGGGTCTACTGTTCCATTTATTTTCTCTTATTTTCCCCATGCCTGGCTCTTTTTAAACTTCAACGTTTTAGCAACCAGGTGACACATTTTCTGTTTCCACTCCTTTTCCACCTCCAGGCACACTTTGCAGACCAGGTGAGACACGCAGCCCTGAGGCTGTAGCAATCATGGCCAGGAGCAGGAAGAGTCACTGCCAGCAGGCCAATAAAAGTACTCTGGGGCAAATGTTCTGTGCCTGACTTGAACCATTGCATTTAGAATCCAATAATCCATTTGTAAGGTTTTTTTTAAATTATCATTATTGCTTTTTTTTTTTTTTAGGGTCACCAGGGCTGAAATTTTCAAACTTAATGGTGTTGCACATCTGAAACTTGGACTCCTTGGATGTCCAAGGCCTAAATGCACTTGGGCTCCTCTTCTCTGAGCCACACACACAGAGCTGTAATCTGAAACTGTGTATGCCTGTATCCAGGTCAGGGAGACAGCACTGGAGTTCATTTGCCTGACTCACTAACTTCCTTGCCAAGAGAGCATGAAATTTTCATGACACTGCAAAGTAGCTGATCCACAGCCTCTTAAATGCTGCTGCTCCAGAGATTTTATATCCAGGGAGCACCCTGAATAATTGATCTGCTTTTGGGATGCAGGATTATTTATTTATTTATCTGTGGTGTGTGGTGGTTTAGGAAAATTATATTAAATGAGTTGGGGAAAATAAAGTCTCTATAAAAATTTGGGTGGGATGAGACCATGTACCAGCTCTAAAAATCTAGGACAAAGCACAGGAAGGTAATGCCTGGTTGTGATTTTAAGCTCGTCTCTGGGCCAAGGGAATAGTCTCCATCCTTGGAAATGGAATCCTCACCAGTCCACATTTTTAATATGACAGGTGTCAATCACTCAAATGAAGGTACTGCTCCTCAAGAATGCTCTGTCCAAAAGCTTTGAAATGACAGCTGAAAGTGATCTCCTAGAATAATTCACAGCTTTGTAGGCTTTGGGGTATTCTTTTAAATTTGTGGCCTTAATGGTTTTTTTCTTGAAATCACTAATGAAAGAAGGTGAATGGCCCAGGCAGTGAATCTGTTATCCACCCTTTTCAAAGCACCTGAGGAGAACAACAAAGGCCTCGAAGTCTAAATGCTCACACTGCTCTTCCCCACATTTTTCTCATTGTTGGCTGAAGCCACAGTCCCAGAGGCACATGAACCCTTTCTCTGTGTCTCACTTTTGCAGCCTGAAGCTCACAGGGGCCTCCCTGTGAGCTTCAGGTACCCCCACTCTCAGACCTTCTTTTGGCCAAGATGGAACATTTCCCAAGAGCAAGGTCATCCAGACAGGCACAGCTAAGAGGAGCTGGGGCTGTGAGGAGGGGATCAAGGGGACAGCCTGATGGCTCAGGAGTGCCCATTCCAAGCTGGATGGGGCTTTCAGCAAGCTGCTGTAGGGGGAGGTGTCCCTGCCCATGGCAGGGGTTAAAACAAGATCATCTTTAAGGTCTCCTCTAACCCAAACCATTCTATGATTCTGTGCCTGGAAGTTGACATCCATTCTGCAGGAACAGTATTTGTAGAGTTGGCCTGGGCCATTCCTGAATTCCTATGGTTGAGAGGTTCAGACAAAACATCACCAATCAGTCAGAGGCTTGGAAGCCACGTTACAAGCTGAGTCTTGCTTTCACACTCAGTGGGGCCCAGACTGGGCTGCTTTATTATTCAAACACACTACATCTTAGTCATGTTATTTTTTCAACATGGAAACAGCTA
Organism: Spizella passerina; assembly: GCA_013401375.1. NCBI lineage: Eukaryota > Metazoa > Chordata > Aves > Passeriformes > Passerellidae > Spizella > Spizella passerina. Next base: position 4,785 of record WBNQ01011189.1, read on the forward strand.
CATTCCATCTACCAGCAGAAAGGTTGGATGTGCAGCCTGAACAGCCAAGGCATGTCTGAATTTGCCTCTTTTAAACTCCTTGATAGCTTTCTCTATCCCTGAGTAGCTTGAATAGTTTTAAACTGAGTGACTCAAGAAAAAACAAGAAGCTATCCCTGACTGTGAAGGGTTCTCTTTGGATTAACACATTGTTATGGCTTTTCTGTGCCACCTCTGAGTCCTCTGCATGGAAGTGTGTGAGATCCCTTCAGTCATGCAGGGACGAGAGAATCTCAGCATGGGCATAAAGCATTTGAGGGTATTTACTGAGGCAGCCAGGCTGACACAACACAGGGAAAATCTAACTGAGCACCAGCTTAGAGCTACACACCAGGAGCATGCACGGCTCCTCACCACTGTGGAGGGGTCTCTGTAGTAAATAGCCAAGGAAAAAAAGAAAAGCAGCTTGATAGCAGCAGCAGGTAGCTCTACTGAGCTGCTCCTGGCCCAGTGTGAGGTTTCCTCCCCAGTGGCTTCCTGGGCAGAGCTGTGCTTCTCCATCTGTGGGAATCTTTTGGACACGTAGAAACAAACACATGTCCATGAGGAGAGAAGATCTGTGATTATCCATGAGCAGTAAAAAAGCAAAGTAGCAAAGCACTGAAGAGGTAAAATTTCTACTTTTAAGAGGTAAAATAAAATTAGAGTTTTTTCTTTTAAGTATTAGAAGTTCTCTTTCCCACCAAAAGCAGGGCTGCACTCACACTGTACATTCTCATGAAGCTTTTCAGACCTGGAGTTGTGACCCTGGCAAGGTGGCAGGGTAGGGACAGCCCTGGCTGTAGGTGTCAGGATCCAACCATCCAGGACATCCTGAATGGGGACACACAAGCTGGCAGACAGACAGACAGACAGACAGACAGACAGACAACCCAGCTCCCGTCTGACATTTGCTTTCCCAGTGACTACTCCATTTCCCAGACAGAGAGGAGCTAGAAAATTTCTTTTGCAGTTTTGATGCTCAGAAGAAACCACCCACAAACCAGTTCTGATGCGTGCAGAGAGAGCTCTCAGCAGGGCCTTGGGAAATTCTCTGAGTCATTGGGAAGATGCCATGGGGCCACCAGTCACAGGGATGGAGGGAAACCCCACAAAACTCCAGGCCACCACTAGATGTTCTCCTAACTCCCTCCTGGGGGGAGCTCCTAGGTTCATTTCCTCAAAGCCCTGGAGTAGCTCTCCCAGCCCTTTTCCCATTTGGGGAAGGTGTTCTCAGCTCTCTTGTAGCCACATCTCATTTCCAAAAACTGGTGGCTTCATGCTTCACCTCCCAGGACAACTGATAGTGCCTGTCCACCTGCCCAGTATCTATTTCCAAGCTCCTCCTTATCATTTTCATCTCTGAGGAGAAGCTAACAAATCCAGTGGTGACTGCATCCAGATCTTCCCTGGTGAACCTTCAGCCCAGTCTGCTCCAGGAGCTGGGCTTGGTGTCTGTCCCTCACATCAGCTCTGCAGGCCTTGCCAGTGAAGGTGCCATCACCATGTGCCAGTCCCTCCTCTGGCAGACTGATCCCAATTTCCCATCACAGTCACTGCTTTCCTGAGAAGGGCATTTTCATCTGCACTGCTATTCTGACCTCTCTGTAACTGTGAGCTCTTGCATGGCCCTTGCATGTTCTTGCAGGAAGAGCAGCTCAAAGACTGCCCTTCCTACACAAACCCTTCTTTTAGACCCTTTCATATTCCTGTTAATGCCTTCTTTCACTTTCATGACAAATTCACTCTCCTTTTCTTCTGCTGTCTCCTTAACTTCTCCTTAACTTCTCCTTGCAGTCAGATTCAATGACTCCTACCTTTGCCTATAGCATCACCATTCTGGGGCTTTTCTCATTTTGCCCACACCTCCCTCACCATCCCTCACCTTCAGCAGCTCAAAATTCTTCTCCCCCATCTTCCCATCCCAAATGCCATGGCTATAGGAACCTCCTTTACCTCCCTGCACCTGCCCATTCTTCCTGCCTTTTCCTTTTGTGCCTACTCTGGCTGTAATACCTACAGGTTTGTTCTGACTTTCTAGACATGCACAATGATGACTCTTCTCCATCCTTACAATCCTTTCCATTCTCTCTGACCCTCTCCACACCACCTAGTGCAGCACCCATGGGATCTGGTCTCTCTCTGCCTCAGCAGCCCCATGCCTGAACACAGAAGATGCTTTCGCCCGGCTCAAGATTTCCATTATGTTCCCCCAGCCCATTCCAGACTCTGCAGCCAGAAGCAAAGACATCTCCACCTGGGTGAGTCCTGAGTGGATTTGGCTGCCCTGCAATGGGATGGGAGCTGGGAGACAGCAGCTGGGATGTCCAGGTGCTGCTGGGCACTGCTGTGCCATGTTCTGCAGCAGCTCCACAGCTCCTCAGCTCTCTGGCCCAGGGTGGTTCTCACTTGCCCCTGTACACACTCGCTGTCACTGTCTCGTAGTCTCCTCATTTCCTCCTTCTGGAAAGACATTCCCACCACTACAGCTTGTTTCACAACCACTTTCTCACAGCCCAGATACTACAGATGATGTTTCAGTTTTCATTGCTGTAACAGCAATGTGACTCACTTTTTCACAAGTTTCACTTGTCAATATTCACGTGTATCAACAGATCAGCAAAACCATTCTTGAAACATCCTAAAACTGAAGATTTTTCTCATGAGCATTCAGGTCTTTCCTGTTTTCATCCTTCTAGAGGTGACACAAAATAATAGCCTGAACACACACAAAAAAATATTTGTCTTTGACTGAATTTTGGTGTACCAAAGCAAAGCAGGACAACTCGTGAATAAACTGTGAATGGCCAGAGGAATGGGTATGAGGCAAACAGGTTTGTTTTGTCTTGTCTCCTGTCTTTGAGGAAGAGAGACAACATCAGAAACAGGGAAAAAAAATACTGTCACATGTGGGTTGCCCACATTTTCAGAGAGAGCCATAGAGGGCTGGTTAGAGCAGCAACAATCAATAAACACTGCCAAGAAAGTGTGTGTCATCCAACTCCACACACAGACAGCAGCTTGCTGACTGAATGATGAAAGCACTGACGAAAAAGGAGAACTTGTGGTTGATTATATAGGTGCTAGGAGGGCCAGTGAGAAATGAGAGGAACAGAAAGTCACTTGTGATGGAATTTGACGCAGCTGATGTCACGGAAGCCTGGTGAGATGACTGCTCTGATACTGAAATAAAACTGTTGATTAGGAAGGGCAGACTGGGGGTGGTTCTGTTCAGCACCACTGTGGACTCGTGAGCTGCTGGGTCAGATTTAAAGGATGCTCAGCAGAACAGGGAGAGTATTGCAGAACGATCTGCTGCAGACCACCAGACAAAGTCACTGAGTCAAGAATCAGCATGATTGTTCTTTAAACCCATTATTCATTTAACCCTCATCCAATTTGTGGAGAGAAGAGTTCTGTATGCACAGAGAGCTTCATGTGGGAGACACATGCTAGAGATGCAAGTAGCCAATAGAAAAACAGCATTTGGGTGGTACAGGTGAATTCTCTAACCCATGAGGGGCACACCCATGGTGAGAGTGTTCATTGCAACGTAACGTGGTGAACCAAATTCTGGGTGGAAAGTTTGTTGACCTCTGAATGCCAGGCATCATTGTGACCTGATTGTGACCTGATTATTTACCTGCCCTAAACACTCAGCTTTAAAAAGGTACATTCTCTAGCTCAAAGGAAAATTACTATCCAGGTTCATGGCTAGAAAAAATGTGGGTAGAAGAACCCAGATGAAAGTTCAGGCCTTTGATGAAGGGTTTATCAGATGGTCAAAAAGTCGGGATTTCCAAGTCAAGAGTGCAAACAGATCACACTAAAAATCTCATCCTGGTTCAGCAGCAAAGTGAAGGAATCAATGTGAAACTGAAAAGCAATCACATCCCCTGTGAAAGGGGGAAACAGCTGCCAGTTAACATAAAATAGAAGTAACTAAGTGAGAGAAATTAGTAAGTAAAATTAGAAGGCGTTCTGCACCTCAGAACAGAGCAAAGAAAGTCTTTTTTCTTCTACTAAGAACAAAAGGAGCTTAAAAATAGTGCAGGAATATCACTAGAGAGGGCTAGTAAAATGAATGGCAATGCAAAAAAGAAAATTACTAAATAGATATTTGTATTCAGAAATAAGTGAGACTATGTACATGTATAACACGGGGTTGTTGATGAACATTTTTGCTCAGTTACATCAAGAGTCTCATAAGCAAGATCTACTAGGGAAAAAATATTTAAAATGAGCACCATGGCTAATTAGCATTCCCAAAAGAGATGACATGATCTCTCTCCCGCTTCATTTTGAGGAAGTGCTCGTAGTGTATCAATACTCCAAATGGGTAAAGAGGATGAATAGGGTAAGTACGGTCAAACAGAAATTAATAGAAAATGGTAATTGGCTTCTTTCAAAGAACAAGAATTACTTGCCAAACTGAGTTACAGTTTTGATGAGTGTGGCCCAGACATGACAGATTCGGGGTTTTCCAAGGCTGTACCAGGGAACAATGTTGTGTCCTGTAAAACACTACAAGTTATCCCATAATTGATGTGAGAGCTGAGAGCTGGAGAAATGAGAGATTGCAAATACTAATGAACAGTCACAGCACTATGAGAAAAGGGAATAAAGGAGGCATGACTATATAGTGTTAACGTAGGCAGAGATGTAGGGACATTATTTCCATGCTCATGCATAGCAGTACAAAGATCACTGCTGAAACAGTCCCTGACGTACAGACTCGTGGAGTGAGGGAGCAGCTCTGGGGAGGGGACACTGGGAGCTGCCCCCCTTACACTGCTTTTCCCCAGGAGCTGCTTTGAGCCACCACTGGAGGCTGGATTTTGAACAGGCAAACCTTTGGTTTCCCAGGAAAGCCCCTCTTGCTGCCTTCTGTTGTCTGCACACTTTCCATGTGCAGTTTTCAAAGGAATCTAAAAAGAGGAAACCATGAACTACCTGCAATAGCAATGTGCAAAGACCAGAGCAAACACCACCCTGTGTGAGGTTCAGGACTCTGCTCTTTGGACTTTTATTTGCTTTATCCATCACATTAAATCTCTTCTCACTCTACTGTGACTGTGTGTAGGCTAACTGCACAAATATTTCCACAAAACACCACTTGCACCTTGAGTTCCTAACTATCACCACAGGCTCCTAACTGTGCCAGCACAGTTCTGGCCTTGAGCACGACCTTTGGCAGGGTGCATGGGCAGCAGGCATGTTTCAGACCCAGCTGTCAGGGCTGGTTTTCCATTTCATCCATTACAGTTGTCTGTTAAAAGATAAAAATAAACTCAGCCCCAGAGACTGGAACTTCCTTCTGAGAGCCGAGTTCCCCAGCCACAGTCAGCCCCCCGCTGCTTCCCTTCTGAAACATTGATGTATTTTCCACATACCTGGCCTGCTTTCAGTGGGAGAGGTACAGCCCTCACTCTCTTCCAGCCCTCCTCTCTTCATCATGCCCTTTCTCCAGAGCAACCCAGATCCTGTAGGAACCCACAGGAGCCTGGCACTGGCTGGGCAGTCATGGAATCATAGATCTGTATTTATCCAGCTGTTTGTCCCAAAGGATCCTGTGAGAGACAGTGTCAGAAGCTTTACTGGAATCCAAAATGATTACATCAACTGGCTTCCCTTGCTCAAGGATTATTATTATGACTGGCTACCTTGTCATAAAAAGAAATTAAGTTTGTCAAGCAGGACTTTCCTTCATGAACCTGTGTTGGCTGTGACTGGTATCTGCCTTGTCTTCCAAGTGTTTTCAATAACTCACAGATTAGTCTCCATAATTTTACCAGGCACTAAAGTGAGACTGCTGAGGTGCTTTACTGCTCAGCACTGGCTCGTAGGAAAATTCATCTGTAGGTATCTCTGGACCACAGAAGGCAAAATGTATGATTGCTGAAGAGGAAGCAGACTGTGGTTTAAATGTGGTCTAGAAAAGGAGGGGTTCATGGTAAGTGTCTGCTAAGAATGGCTTCTGGGACGAATGGCTGCCTTTTTTTTGCACCTTGAATTGACACAGAGGAAAACACCAGGAACTAAAAACTGCTTTGCTTTAGGTGGGAAGGCTGAAATAGGCGTACTCCTTATGTATTAAGCAGGTGTATTCCTTTCATAACAACAACACAGTGTCATTTGCTGGGTCCAGACTGGAAAAAAGGAGAGATTTCACCAGTGCTCTTTGATAACTGGGACAAAATACCAAATACATTGGGGGACTGGTGGGGTCTGCATCCTTTGCATGTCCAGAGCAAGGCTGCCCATCTCTGCAGGAGATGCTTTAACCCAGACTCAGCACGGAGCCCACACTCAGCAGGCACAGGCTGGCAGGGATCTCCCAGTCCCAGACCTGGCCCACTGCTGCACACACAGAAATCCAGGGCAGCTTCGGTGAGAGGGGGATTGTTTGGGCTGGTCTTTCTTTTGAACCCTATAATAATGCTCAGGTCTGGCTGTGCACACTCTTTAAAGAGCTGGGATTCCCCCTTCTGATAGCAGCTACACAGCAGCCACGCTTTTCTTTAATCTCCACCAAACTATTATTTCAATATACCACCCACACAGCCAGATGAAAAAGCACTGGTGAAAGGGTGGTGCTGTTTTGTTCTTTCCTTCTCAGAAAAAAACCAAGGCTTAGAAGAAAAGCTCAGGTCTGTCTCTCTATGTACTAACTCCTCCTTTCCGTCTGGAATTTCCCATCAGTTGTACCATAAACAAACTCCCTTCAAATATGCTAAAATAAAGTGAACTGAAATTCAGTAGCAGACATAGAATTAGGGACTACTTGTAATCTGGTGGTTACCAAAGAAAGATCAAGAGCTGATAGAATCTGATTTTTCATGTTAGACTGTTTAAATTTTTATTCAATCAAGTAATAATTCACTTTATAAATTAGGTTACATTTGAATACAGCTTTTCATTTGATTTTATGATTGAGCTTGATAAGGTTTTTAACTAAAAGAGGTTGCTCCTTCATTCCCAAATAATGGATAATACTTTGAAGAGCAAATACCAGCATGTAATTGCCATTTTTCAAAAGGATTTAGCCATCATAACAGATTAATTCTTGTTTTGTTGTCCTATCACTGATGTTTCAACTAAAACCTCCTCTAGCACAAGACACAAGATGGTGTCGTAACAATGTCATTGCTAGGAAAAAGGGCACAAATCTTAGATTACCATGACAGGCTCATAATTTTCTTACAACAAACCACTATAAGGGAATCATAGAACTGTAGCAAAGAACACCAGAAGATGTCTTTTTATAAACAGTACAGCAGCTTTCATTCTCTCCTCCTGTTTTTCTCCCTTTGGATTGTTTAGAAGCTTTTTAAGGGAAGAGGCCTGGTATCCACTGTGTCCATTTTATTAATATTTTTTTTAAGTAAAAATTCAAAGCAAAGAGATTAGCTGACATATCCCTGGCTGTCCTTCCACCAGCCAGCAGACAGAAGCAGGATGAATTAATAGCAGATCTGCTGAGAAGGACTTTGGGGTGCAGAAAGCCAACCATGTCCTCAGCAGCAGGTCAAGGTAGAGGAATCTGTCCCACTTGTTGGACATCTAACTCTGGGTGCCCCAACACCAGAGGGATGTGGATCTCTTTGAGCAGGCCCAGAGGAGCCCATGAAGATGCTCAGGGTGCTGGAGCATCTCTGCTCTGAAGACAGACTGGAGAAAGTCGTAGATGTTCGGCCTGGAGTAAAGAAGGTTCCAGGGAGAGCTTCCAGTGCCTGAAGGGGCTACAAGAGAGCTGGAGAGAGACTTTTTACAAGGAGTGACAGGCCAAGGGATAATGGATTCAAAGTGTTAGAGGGCAGGTTTAGGTGCTGAGAAGAAATCCTTTACTGTGAGGGTGCTGAGGCCCTGGCACAGGCTGCCCAGAGCAGCTGTGGCTGCCCCATCCCTGGAGTGTTCAATGCCAGGCTGGATGGGGCTCTGAGCAATCTGTTTTCCTGGTCTTTAAAGAAGTCCTGAGCAAAGGGACTGCCTGGCTGTGCAATGTCAGGTTTCTCCAGGCCACCCCAAACCAGGTGCAGGATAGCAGTGGCTGTTCCTGCAGCTGCCTGCAGACATTCACATCCATCTCTCTGCTGCAGACATGAGCTTGTTTATCATTGCCCAGATCCCCCTTGATGTTGTATCTCAAACATCCTGAAACCAAGCAGAGAAAAGACAATGCATTCTTTCTGCACCATCTTCTTTCTTCTTCTGTCCTCAAAGCCCTCCTGTTCCTGAAAGTGCCAGGATGTCACCCAAGCTGATCAGGCACCTCAGACAGGAAGGTGCCTCTGCAAAGGAATGAGAGACATTTTTTATGGATGTGCTTGCATTTTTGTGGTTTTTAGTGCTTGGTGGCATAACAAGACACCCTTTATTTTCACCCATGTATTTGCTGTGTGTATTCCATGAACTGCAGCTCCAGGATGATTCCTGCCAGTGACTCTGTTTGCCTGGGACCTGAGCAGTGATGCTGGCACAGCACATCATGACACTTCCATTCAGTCAGGTCAGTGGAAGCACTGGCATTTGGTTCTGGAAAATTCTAGGATTTCCATGTCTCATTATATATAGATATCTATAATTGGTTGGTTTGTTGTTGTTTTTTTTTTAATTTGTGATAATAACTGTGTCTCTCACAGTATCTTTTTGCCACTTCATCTCAAAATATCTGCAGAGGAAGTCTTTAAAAGAATTCACAGATGTCTTCTAAACAGAGAAAGCTAAAACTCAGACAGAGATGAGATTAATGAAAAGAGACCACAAGATGAGTCCAGAACTGAGCTGTATCTGTTTTCTTCCCATTATTTGACACACACTATCAAAGCACACACTATCAGACAGACAGGAGAATTATAAAATATTTGCATTTCTTAAAATGCTGAAACCTGCAGGTTTGGCTGAGCAGAGGTTTCATGCAAAAACATCCCACATCTGGGTAGCCTGGAGTGCACAGACAGCTGTGGTGTCAAAGTCCACCTGCTTCCACTCTGCAAAGTCACTCCAGAAAAGCTACCACAGACAGACAGACAGACAGACAGACAGACAGACAGACAAGACTTCCCATCCCCAGTGTCACGTGTTGAAATGTGCCTGTGCCGCCCCAGCACCAGGTGAAGCTTCACCACCTCTCTTTCCATGAGGAATTTTATTTACAAAATGATTGAAGATGTGAGTGTCAGGAGAAAATAGGATGGAAGGGATGATTTTTAATGTCAAAGAATGTTTCCAATTTATATGGTTGTTTCACAAATGAATCTTCAAAAAGTACATTCCCAGCATCAAGGAGGGCATGGAAATTGTACTTGGAAACTGAAGCTGTAAATTCATTGTTTAAGTGAAACCAAACTGCTGAACACAGAACAAAATCCCAGGTGTCTATAGGAAGACCAATTTATAGCAAGATATATTTATATTGAAAAAAATGTGCCAGAGCTTAAAAGTCAGTGTTTTCAAGGGTGATTTCCAGTAGATTTTTCTGTTGTCAGTTCTGTTATTATGATGGAGTAAGAGGATCTGAAAAACTGCTGGGAAAGGAGGGGAAAAAGCTTGGATTTTCTTTCTCCTCAGGGTGAAAAGACCGTACTTCCTTTTTCAGACTGTATCAGGGAATTTATCTGAGAAAAAGTGAAGCAAGTATCTCCAAATATATGCCCCACTAAATCTTTCACCTTAGTTGGAGGCTTAATATCATACCTACATCAGGGAATTTCCTTTCTTCAAAATATTAAGTTGCTTATAACAATACATTTTTTGAACTCTTCACTGAAGGTGCTCAAAAAAATGTGTGATTGTGGAACTTAGGGACAAAATGTGGGATTGTGGAACTTAGGGACATGATTTGCTGGCAAACTTGGCAGTGCTGGGTTAACAGTTGGACTGGATGATCTTAGAGGTCTTTTCCAACCTAAATGATTCTATTCTATGATTCCAGCAGAGTCTTTCACACCCACCAGCAGCCCCCAACACTCAGAGGAGATGCCTCAAAAAAGACATCAGATGCCTCAAAAAAGACATCCAGCTGCAGGAGATGGTTCCAGGGCCTGGCCACTGCAGAGTGGAATCATCACCCAGCTCACCACCCACATATGAGCCTCAGTTTCCCCACTGGAGGTCAGTGACATAAAGGAAGTGACCAAATTAAGAAACAAATAATTGTAAAGTACAGCCTGCCTGTCACAGTCNTCCTTTCTGAATTCTTTAGTATAGTTTAGTTTAGTATTCTTTAATGTAATATAGTATCATAAAATAATAAATAAGCCTTCTAAGAACATGGAGTCAGATTCATCATTCCTTCCTGCCGTGGGGCACCCTGCAAATGTAATACCACAATACCTGCCCAGGTCTGTGAGCTCTCCCACTGAGGCGCAGTCAGGTGGATCACAAAAAGTCTGGCAAAGGCTCACACAAATCACTTGTGCACAGAGGTTCTGCAGAGAGACCTGCTGCTGGCAGGAGTGTGCATCCCACTGCTGGCTGAGGCTAATGCCAAGGGAGGGCTCACCCCAAAGGAAGTCACTGAGACCTTTGAAGTCTTATTTTCTTGAGAAAATCTGAGCAACAGAGCACAGGGCTCACAACTCTACCCTCTGTGACTCCTCCATCACACAGCTGAAGTTCAGATCAGTGGCTCAGGAACTGATAAGGTCTGGCGTGCCCATGGTGATTGCAGCTGTGCACATCGGGGAATTCTCAGTGCAGAAGGACCCCAAGATGATGTAAGTTGCCCATTTTTATAAAGACAGACATCCTTTTGAACCAAAGGGCTCACAATCCTGAGTGTCCATGTGTGACTGCAGACCTCCATGCTCAGGAGAAAACCCAGTACATCAAGTCCTGTTCCCAATTAAACCTGCCAGCCCCTTTTGTTGTCCTCCTGCCTTTTTCCTCCCCCTCCTCCTCTGTTCCATTTCCTTTTCCTGTGTGCTTACATGGCAGCCCCTGCACATGTAAATCAGTAAATCAAACCATTTACAGAGCATTATTTCTATGTTATCTCTGTTCTGCAAAACATTTCCTGCTTTCCTGTCTGCGGCTTTTCTCTGAGGTGGCCCTCGGTGCTGAGCCCCAGCACAGACCTGCTGGGGTCACCCACAGGCACCTGCCAGCTCTGTGACATCCTCCCCAGCAGGGTACCAGCTTCCTAAAGCCACCCACCTGTGGGGCTTTGGTGCAGCTCTGCAGGGTGGACAGCTGGGATCTCTGCCTTGCAGAGCTGGAAGCCAGGGTCCCTGACCACAGCAGGAGGAGCTGACACAATGCAAACACCAAATCCCTTTGAATCCCTGCTGCATCAGCCAGTCCAGCCTGGCTGCACAGCAAACTGAAGGAGGCTTGTTGTATTGCACTAAATAGTTTATTTAGTTGTTGCTTTGTACTCGGTGATTGCATATTTGCACTGAGTAGTCTTTATATTGCACTGAATCATTTATGTTTTATCATGTGGTTTGTTATCCCCCTCTCCTATCACAGGAGCCTTCTTACCGAGGCTAAGGTGAGAACAATGGTCAAAAATATTTAGATTTATGGCAGAGTGTTTGAGTGAAATTTGGTTTATCTGAACCCCAGGTTTGTCCAAGGCACCACTGTGAATGTCAATTCCTTGTCCTTCAGCCACTCCGCTCCCTCGGGATTTGGAAGGGGAGGATGAATTTTATGACTTTGTTTCCACAGTTGACACAGTTTTTGTATTAACCCAAGATTTAATATCCAAAAATAAAAGAGTCCTGCAGTAGCACAGATCTCGGGGTAGCCATATTAGCTGTTTGCACAAGATGCAAAACCAGCTTGAACTCCCCTCTCATCTGTGAGAGTTAAACCAATTTCAGGTTTTGGCCCAGCACGGCCACTGCTTTGAGTTAGTAAAAAGAATTCTAATTGAGTCTTCTCTGAACCGCACCCTTTTCCTCCCCATGCACTAACAACTGTAACCTTTCTACCCCTGTGGGTTTTAGAGTTTCTCAGTATAAGAGTTGAGTTTCTCAGTAAAAGAAAAGAAAGCCAGACAAATCTGTCACAGGGCTGCACGTGTGGCGTGAGCGGCAGAGCCAAGCCTGGCATGGCAGGTAGTGATGGGTGCCTGCTAACTCATCATGTTTTCAGTTTCCTTTTATTCTGACAGCTGGAGCTGAATAAATGAACCAAGTGGATGCTTGGGAACACACATGTCCAGAGACTGAATTCAAAGTTTAGAGTCAAATTCCCTGAGATGCAGCAGCACACTCGTGTGTCAGCTTCGGCCACACCACTGGCAGCAGAGCGACCCAAAAAACCTGTCAGATATAACCCCACCTCATCCCAAGGACACCAAGGTACAGAGTGGCACCTCTCCACTCTTACCATCAGAGGATAAA
>WBNQ01011190.1:4067-14235 GCA_013401375.1 Spizella passerina
GTGGGGATCAATTTTACATGGTCTTGTGGCCACTATTTTATTTACTATATTTTTCTGGAGTAAAAACCTAAATATTTTTATCTTTTTGTTTTCTGTATTCTATGTTGACATTTTCACTTTACATGATTATTTATTTAATTTTAAGCTTTGGAAATTCCTTTCCTTTGGCTAAGTGAGTGATTTCTGTAGTTTGTTATGCTGTTTGTGTTTGAGTCTGTTGGTTTGTTTTTTTTTTTTTAAGCTTCTCTTGAATGAAGCTTTCAAAGTTTTTGATGTGCTCAGTTAACTACCTGAAAAATTGTTTTACTTCTTTTTTTTTAATACTTTTAAAGCTAAATAGAAGCCCAAGAGCAAACATACCATGTAATGTGGCTTTTTTTTTTTAATGACACTTTCTGACTAGAAGTGGAAAACATCTGGTAAGAAAGACTAACAATATGAGATTTATATGCCAGCATCCCAAACTCAGATGCTGCCTTTTGCAGGTTGACTATCACTGAGTTGGTAAACAAGGATATATCCTAAAGAGGTTCATAGAAAGGATCTGAAAATCCTTAGTTGGATTTTATGTTTCCAATGGAGAGTTTTAGAGATTACAAGCCATTTAGAATGTNTTCAACACAGGTCCCAAAGAAAGACTTTAACAAGCAAAAAGCAAAATGTATTAGTGCAGATGTGGAACCATACATCACAAGCTTACTGCTTGGAGTACCCATGCCAGATATATACCCAAGTCTCTGTTTCTCTGAGGCTTGGGTAAATATCCTAAAATGTATTTTGAATCCTAAATCCTACAAAAAAGTATTTTAAATAAATTAGTCATCTAAGTACTTTTGAGATGTAGGTTCCTAGACCTCCATTCGCCATGTCTAAAATACAGATAATAGATGCTCTTCCTTACCCAGATGGCCTGAGGATATTCATTAATCACATTAAAATTGTGAGGTGCTCAGCTACTATAAATAGAGGAGTTTCATGATCTTCAAGATGGTAGTTACCTAGGAGATATATAGATCAACATATCCCTACTTTGCTTTGCCATTCCTTGGAGATAGCATGGCCATGCTTTTTAGTGATCAGCAACTTCCAGCTTTTACTGCTGCTCTGGCCAGTGCCAAAACCACAAGTAGAACACAGCTACAGAAGACATGAAAGCTGTGTTTTTTAATTTGGTGACTTTCCCCCTCCTCTCTTTCCCGTCACTGTAGAAAGTCTCAACTCTCTGCATTATCAATTAGTAGGCTTTAAAATGCCCTTTTGGAAATTTTAACATTTTTATTTTTAATTGGAGGAGTGCAAAGCAAAAAGCTTGCAAAGCTATCTGGTCCTATGCTGATCTTTAGCTCAATGATAAACAACTCTGCTCACTTAAATCAATTTTCTGTAAAAACAACAGTGAAGGCTGGGTGTTTTGCATGTCGAGAACCTTTTTGATGGAGAAACCGTGCAGCAGAGGAAGCAGAGAATTGGATTGCCTGTCGAATTGGGATGTACCACTGTACTGAGAATTGCTCAGCTCTATGATATAGACCCTGAGCTGCTAACAGATATCCTTCTTTAGCTACAAGACTGTGCTTTTGGAGTAAAGAAGATCACAACTCCATCTGTACTGTTGCTGTGATGTACTGAGTGGGAGTTGTGTACAGGACAGTGAGAACTGTGAAGTTCGAAAGTGGCCATGGATTTATTATAAAGAGAACTCTCGAGCTGTTTGGTGGTGGTTTGTTTTTTTTTTTTAAGCTTCTCTTGAATGAAGCTTTCAAAGTTTTTGATGTGCTCAGTTAACTATCTGAAAAATTGTTTTACTTCTTTTTTTTTAATACTTTTAAAGCTAAATAGAATCCCAAGAGCAAATATACCATGTAATGTGGCTTTTTTTTTTTAATGACACTTTCTGACTAGAAGTGGAAAACATCTGGTAAGAAAGACTAACAATATGAGATTTATATGCCAGCATCCCAAACTCAGATGCTGCCTTTTGCAGGTTGACTATCACTGAGTTGGTAAACAAGGATATATCCTAAAGAGGTTCATAGAAAGGATCTGAAAATCCTTAGTTGGATTTTATGTTTCCAATGGAGAGTTTTAGAGATTACAAGCCATTTAGAATGTTGATATGGGCATGGATCTGATTCTAATGTGATTTTTAACTCCTTATGGAGGAATGTAAGGAAGCATACCTGGACAAACCAACAGCTGGGCGATCCCAGTGCTCTGTCCCCAGGCACCACAATCTGTTACTGCTGTTTAGGGAAATCCCAAAATATGTGGCAGCACCTTGCCATCCAGTCCCATCCACAATGATTGGATTAGGGCAATTAGAGGGTACACCTTCACCTAATCTATTTAGCATCCCTTTATGGACCTGCGGTCCGTGATAAACCACCCAGATTTAAAACCCCTTGAAAAAAAAAAAATTAAATCCTCTGAGAGAAGCCCTGGCGAGCTCCTTTAGCCTGTCAGCCCTGCTGGGTGCAGCTTTGATGCAGGAGCTGCAGCCTCACGGTGCAGCCAGAGCCGTGTGAATGAGCGGTGCCACAGCGGCCGCGCTGCTCTGCGCACAGAGACACATCAGTGCTGAATACAGCGTGCTAGCAAAACAGAATGGAAATCTTCCCCGTGAAGAATGGCTTCTCTGATTGCTTTGCTCCACCAGAATGGGGTGTGTTTTCAGGCATTCTGATAAATGTGTGCTATTTTTCAGCCATTCAGTGTGAAGTGCTGTAGGTTTCATATAAACTTTTATTGCTCACCACAGGCATGGAAGGATTGATTACATTGTTTGGGGATTTCCTAACTTCTGAGGCTGCCTCTTTAGCCAGCCTTAATACAGTGTAAGGAGGGAAAAAATGCTTCAGTGCTGCTCAGTAGCCTGTATTCTACCTTTTCATTTTTAGGATCAGGCCTTCTGGTTTGGAATGGGGTAGACAACATCCAGCCTCATCCATATGACTTCTGATCATCTCCAATGCCTGAATGCAGCTGGATTGCTAGTGATGAGTATTATGATGTTCTGCAGTCATAGGGAAGAAGAGGCAGGATTTAGGGGTTAATTCATTTTAATGCTTATACTTTGGTCAAAAGAAAAGGAAACAGAAGATTGATTGTGGAATTGGGGTGCTGGTGGTGTCTCAAGCATACAAGACAATTTTTGTGAGTCTATGCTGAAATCTCTTTCAGGTAGGGAAATCAAGGGCAGCTAATAACTTTTTTGAGGCAAACAACTTAACATGCTCATGTGGCAGCTCCTCTGAATGGGGCACATACATGCTGAGTCCTAACAGTTAACTCTTAGTGAATTAGTTAAATACCTTAGGGTTTCTGAATCAGTTACTAGAGATATCACCTCTCTCCAGTTGTGACTTAATGAACTAATTATGTTTCACCCATTCCCTTTTGCATTTTCAGACCTCAGGGTTACTAGAACTCAGTTTTGCCAGTTCTCCTGTCACATATTCAGCTGGGAAATTTGATTTTCTTTATAACTTTTTTTTAATTTATCTCTAGGGACAAATATAAAAAAACCACAAACTTTTATCCTGATCTAAATTTCTTCTAATTTTAGTAGGGCTAGGTATAGCACTCTCAAAGCCACCAATCTGGATTTCAACTAAATGAGAACTTGAATCTACTCAAATTGTACTGCAGTTTCATCCAGGTTTCTTCTCACTGGTATTTATTAGCTATGAAGCACTCTAGTCTATTCTTGATTACTGGGAAAATGTAAGAAATATCTCCCTTAAAATGAATGTTGCATTCATTGGTAAAAATCTAGCAAAAGTAGACTGGTGCCCTAGGCATTATGAACAATACAGGCTTTCAATAAATAAATAATTCTATTCAATTAAAACAAGTGTCTTTCCTGATGTACCATAGTTTCTAATTTCTTTAATAAGCATTCTTGGGAGGTGTTTATCATAAGTGATCCTCAATGAAATCTTAGAGGAAGGTTCTGTCAGAAAGCAGAAATTGTGATGTCACTTTTCTGCCAGGGAGAGTGGGGTAAAGCTCCAAGACAATTCCAGCTCAGAATAAGCTTGCAGAGTTGATGTTATGTATGGAAATGTGGGCTTGGACTACACAGGACCCTCTTTCCTGGAAATACTTTGCTCAGAAACATGTAAATCCCATGCTACTGTGTCTACTGATGTCTTCAGCAGAGTGCCAGGACACTGATGATGCACTAAAGTTGTTTGTAGCAGCCTTGGCCAGCTCAGCACACTCCCAGACTCCCACCAGGGAAGCCACAGCCCAGCAGACACAACCCTGAGCCCACTGGCTGTGCATGGTCTGTTTAGGTTCCTGAGCCCAATATTTCCTACTGGCTAGTTGCCTCTGGAGCTTTAGCAACAGCCCCTGTGCACAGATACGGGGATAGAGTTTATGCTCTATCTACTGGCCTGAGAACAGAATTTTCCTCATACATTCCTGGCATCTTTATCGCCTTCCAACCTAATGCTACACCCCTAACTCAATCCAAAATACAGGGTGACTCAACAGACTTGCATTAAAACCCCTGAGGGAGGTTCACCATTTTGTTTTTCTGCCTGAATAGATATGTGGGAGGGTAACAATGTGTTGAAAAGTGAGAACATTTAGGCACAGAATCTTCCCAAGAGTGAGTGCTCACACTGCCTACCAAAGCAGCTTGAGGGCAGAATCTGGCCCCTAAATATTATCAGACATTTGGGCAAACAAAAACAGTTTAGCTCAAACTGCCTCCATTTCTCCTGCTCAGAAAGACTTCAGTTGACAATGTCAATTTTTGAAAGTAAAGCCTGGGTGAGTGATCAGATTCTTACCCTTCATTTCCTCTGAAAGGAGATTTGTAGTCTCCCTTGAAACCAGTCAGCATCTCAAACTGAGATTTGCAGGGTACAAACCAGACTTGTGCTAATGCCCCAAAACTCAGATCTGGATCTAGGTTTCAAATGATGAGACTGAGAATGGGGTAAGAAGCCCCCTAATCCAAACCCATCTATATATCTCCTTTTTTTATATTTGTTTTTAAACTCATCAATACACCACATTGATTTCAGCTTATAGAAATTCCTTTAGACATTTTTCATGATAGATTAATTTAACTCAGTCTCATCATTAGTTACTCCTCACATGCTGACTCGCATAGGTGTCCGATATTTTATGCAGAAATTCTTCATACAGTCCTAAAGGAGAGTTCATATCTAAACTGTGCACTATGCTACAGCCAGCAAAGGGGAAAAAGAAGAGAGAAAGGAAGCAGAGATGCAGAGAAAGTGGTGCTATTTCTTGCCATACAGAGTTGCCAAGAACTTTTCATTTACATAAATGACTTAATGATGATTGTATGATATTTTAAATTACTGCCACCCACCAGAGATGCCTTGAAACTTTTATCAATATGTCACTTTTACTATCTATTTGATTGTAAAAAATGCAGAGATCATTGGGAAAAGCACAGCTTGTTGCCAGTCCCTAAAACCAAACTCTGTGACCCTTCTGGATTAAATAAAAAAGTAGCAATGAAATAATTCTACTAGTATCAACATGATTTACATTTACATGAAGAAATAAGCTGTTTCACACAATGGAAACAAGTAATCAACTAGGACAAGAACTGTGACCAGCCTGGGACCTATCAAAGACCCCTCTGGACCTGGCAGGAATTTGCTTTTTCTATCTCAGGGACAATCTCCCTGCCATCCCCCCCAGGTCTAATTACCTTTTTAAATTCATATCTAGAACCACAGGCTGCCTCATGGGATTAAGCACAGTATGCTTTGCAAATTGAAAATAAGATAGCTGTTAGGAATATATACTTGCCTCTATGATTACAGCAACAAACAATGGCAAAACACTAATTTACATCTATTATAATGGCGAAAAAAGCCCAGAATTTTCTTGGTGTTATAGGCAAGAGATAAATCTGCAAAGGTGAGATTCTAAGAGGTGTAGGCTCTAATGAGGGAGATTCTCTTGCAGAGCAGGTATCTGGCAGGATGACATCAACTCAAAGTGATGAGGATTCTGTATATCATTAAATTTATTTACCATAAAATGGATTGAGCTTATTTTTAATAGTAAAACTATTCATAAGGAGAGGAAGTTTAGATATATCTGTGGGTTGGATGGCATTTGTGTGGGGTGAAAAAGTGCAGAGCAGTTGCAACAGAAATCTAGTCATGCCTGGGTCTAGGATTTTTAAAGGTGCTTTATCTAGTAGAAATGAATACAACATTTACAAATTGAAAATAACTCTGTAAACTCAGATAAGATTGTCTTGGTAATATTTTACCAAGGAAGCAGCTCACCACTGCTTACTTTCAATTAGCCGTCTAAATCATAGCCTATACAAAAAGCAATCCCTGCTGCCTTGCAGTAATAAAAAAGAAAAAAAAAAAGAAAAGGAAAGAAAAGAAAAGAAAGTTAGACTAGTTCCTAAGAGTTTTGATTCATGTTGCTGAATATGGAAGATCTGTAATCTTCCCCTTGGAGTCTATAGTTTAATGTAACTGCTTGAAAGTACTTCCCTTCTGCTGCTGGCAAAGATATTTTTTTTTCTGAAATGAATGGTGATACATTATAGATAAACCTTCATGATTAATTTTGTTTTGACTTTAACTTCTGAATAAGAATATAAGCTCCAAAGTAGTTTCTCCCCAGATAGTAACTATGCTGTTATTTTTGGATCATATTGTAGTAGACATTTAGAGAAGCCTAAATTTAGAATAAAAAAAAAAATTTTTGATTGTCACCAAAAGTTTTCACTGTAAGATAAAAGGTGGCATTTTTTTATTATTAGTTTTCTGCAATGAATAATGAATAAGCAAGTTCTTTGGAATCAGTATTCAGCTTCACTGGCTTCTGCCTACAAAATCCACAGAAGTAAAAGTCTTGAAGGGTTGATTGGTCAAACTCAACAAGTTTAATTTGTATCTACACATTTTCAGTGATCCACTGGTAGTATGTTGGTAAATTTGAGGAGCCAAGTAGGATGGCATTAGAGCCCCTGCTGTGACAGCAACTTTGTGAGGGTTTGATGCTGCATGAAAATGAGAATTTTGACAATTTCAATGAAGTGAGGACAGAGTTAAGAGCCTGAAGAATAGACAGAGTTGTAAATCACTCTACATAGCATTTTTGCAGCAGCTAAATCTGGTTCATGAATTTGTCTGTAAATTAGCTTCCCTTCCTTCTCTCTGTTTTATAACTAAAGTTGTCTTTATTTTTGCCCAGGTCTTCAATTTCTACTGTAGGCTTTTTCTCATTTTTGCTGAAAAGCATTTAACCTGGCCTTACTGGCTGAAAACTGACTTGGACTTTTCACCTGTTGTGTTTTTGGGGTTTTTTTTCTTCGTTGGTTCTGGGAAGAGTTTTAAGACAGGAAGAATGTCCAGATCATATGAATTGTCTGAATTATCAGCAAAGCTCCACCAGTTTCACCAACAAGGAAGAATTTTTTTATTCAAAGCAATACTAAAATTGAAAATTACCTGTGTGCCGTTACACAATATCTATAACGTATTGTATAAAAAGGCTTTTGAAAAGCTGGGTGCTATCAAATACACCTGAATGACTTTACTTGCCTTCATAAAAGGATGAGCAGTGGTTGCACCGCCCTGAAAGCTGTTAGCCCCAGGCAGGAAAGGAGCTTTTCACTCTCCATCATTGTCTTCTCTTTAATAGTGATTTACTACTAGCTAAGCACATGCCCAGCATTTTAAAGCTGGTGGTGTCCCATTGAAATCAAGAGGTTTGATATATACTGGAATTACTCCTTGCTGAAGAGTCAGGTTGATGTTTCACTACCTTGTTGAAGAAAGATCTAATTATTGAAGAATAATTTGATCAGCAAATTGGTCACTTAAGACAGGGAAACAGTGTTTGGGAGTTTTTTTGTATTATTTTTNATTGGGAAAAGCACAGCTTGTTACCAGTCCCTAAAACCAAACTCTGTGACCCTTCTGGATTAAAATAAAAAAATAGCAATGAAATAATTCTACTAGTATCAACATGATTTACATTTACATGAAGAAATAAGCTGTTTCACACAATGGAAACAAGTAATCAACTAGGACAAGAACTGTGACCAGCCTGGGACCTATCAAAGACCCCTCTGGACCTGGCAGGAATTTGCTTTTTCTATCTCAGGGACAATCTCCCTGCCATCCCCCCCAGGTCTAATTACCTTTTTAAATTCATATCTAGAACCACAGGCTGCCTCATGGGATTAAGCACAGTATGCTTTGCAAATTGAAAATAAGATAGCTGTTAGGAATATATACTTGCCTCTATGATTACAGCAACAAACAATGGCAAAACACTAATTTACATCTATTATAATGGCGAAAAAAGCCCAGAATTTTCTTGGTGTTATAGGCAAGAGATAAATCTGCAAAGGTGAGATTCTAAGAGGTGTAGGCTCTAATGAGGGAGATTCTCTTGCAGAGCAGGTATCTGGCAGGATGACATCAACTCAAAGTGATGAGGATTCTGTATATCATTAAATTTATTTACCATAAAATGGATTGAGCTTATTTTTAATAGTAAAACTATTCATAAGGAGAGGAAGTTTAGATATATCTGTGGGTTGGATGGCATTTGTGTGGGGTGAAAAAGTGCAGAGCAGTTGCAACAGAAATCTAGTCATGCCTGGGTCTAGGATTTTTAAAGGTGCTTTATCTAGTAGAAATGAATACAACATTTACAAATTGAAAATAACTCTGTAAACTCAGATAAGATTGTCTTGGTAATATTTTACCAAGGAAGCAGCTCACCACTGCTTACTTTCAATTAGCCGTCTAAATCATAGCCTATACAAAAAGCAATCCCTGCTGCCTTGCAGTAATAAAAAAGAAAAAAAAAAAAAAGAAAAGAAAAGAAAGTTAGACTAGTTCCTAAGAGTTTTGATTCATGTTGCTGAATATGGAAGATCTGTAATCTTCCCCTTGGAGTCTATAGTTTAATGTAACTGCTTGAAAGTACTTCCCTTCTGCTGCTGGCAAAGATATTTTTTTTTCTGAAATGAATGGTGATACATTATAGATAAACCTTCATGATTAATTTTGTTTTGACTTTAACTTCTGAATAAGAATATAAGCTCCAAAGTAGTTTCTCCCCAGATAGTAACTATGCTGTTATTTTTGGATCATATTGTAGTAGACATTTAGAGAAGCCTAAATTTAGAATAAAAAAAAAAATTTTTGATTGTCACCAAAAGTTTTCGCTGTAAGATAAAAGGTGGCATTTTTTTATTATTAGTTTTCTGCAATGAATAATGAATAAGCAAGTTCTTTGGAATCAGTATTCAGCTTCACTGGCTTCTGTCTACAAAATCCACAGAAGTAAAAGTCTTGAAGGGTTGATTGGTCAAACTCAACAAGTTTAATTTGTATCTACACATTTTCAGTGATCCACTGGTAGTATGTTGGTAAATTTGAGGAGCCAAGTAGGATGGCATTAGAGCCCCTGCTGTGACAGCGACTTTGTGAGGGTTTGATGCTGCATGAAAATGAGAATTTTGACAATTTCAATGAAGTGAGGACAGAGTTAAGAGCCTGAAGAATAGACAGAGTTGTAAATCACTCTACATAGCATTTTTGCAGCAGCTAAATCTGGTTCATGAATTTGTCTGTAAATTAGCTTCCCTTCCTTCTCTCTGTTTTATAACTAAAGTTGTCTTTATTTTTGCCCAGGTCTTCAATTTCTACTGTAGGCTTTTTCTCATTTTTGCTGAAAAGCATTTAACCTGGCCTTACTGGCTGAAAACTGACTTGGACTTTTCACCTGTTGTGTTTTTGGGGTTTTTTTTCTTCGTTGGTTCTGGGAAGAGTTTTAAGACAGGAAGAATGTCCAGATCATATGAATTGTCTGAATTATCAGCAAAGCTCCACCAGTTTCACCAACAAGGAAGAATTTTTTTATTCAAAGCAATACTAAAATTGAAAATTACCTGTGTGCCGTTACACAATATCTATAACGTATTGTATAAAAAGGCTTTTGAAAAGCTGGGTGCTATCAAATACACCTGAATGACTTTACTTGCCTTCATAAAAGGATGAGCAGTGGTTGCACCGCCCTGAAAGCTGTTAGCCCCAGGCAGGAAAGGAGCTTTTCACTCTCCATCATTGTCTTCTCTTTAATAGTGATTTACTACTAGCTAAGCACATGCCCAGCATTTTAAAGCTGG
>WBNQ01011192.1:3653-21119 GCA_013401375.1 Spizella passerina
GAACTGCATCTCTCTCCCTTTAAGAGTTCCCAAGCTTTTCCATGTGTCTCCCCAGGCTCCTGTCTGTCCCTTTTGCCCCCAGAGCCAGCTCCCTTGGGATGGGAGAGCCCAGCTGGCTGCACCAAAGGTGTCACCAGTGTCCCAAAGGCATCACCAGTGTCCCAATCCTGCTCCTCTCCAAGCTCCACCAGGATCTTCACGCCCTTCCCCATCCTCTAAAGCTGTTTCTGGCAGGAAATTGGGGTTGTGGGGAGGGAGACAACCTGGAGCATTTTCTGGTTTCATTCAGTGAATGCTGTGCAGATCCCATCCCGCAGGACGTGGACGGAAATTCCTCGTGAAGCAGCTCAGCACAGACTGGACCAGAAAAAAAAGGAGAGTAGATGGATGAAAAGATGGTTTAGAAATGCAAAGTGGTGAGCAACCAGCATAAAAATATTTTCCTTAAAGGTCTGGAAGGAAATTTCTCTAAGTGCTTTAGTAGCTTCAGTGCTGCTAAGATGAATAAGTTGTGGAATTTTAGAGGAGTGTCTTTATATTTTTATGAGATGTTTTCCTGGTTTATCCACAGGCTGAGTCCACCCACTTTGCCACCTTCTCTGCAGTGTCCATGGAAACACTGGGGTAAAGCTAGAAATGAATTTTGTGGGCCCAAAAATCCAAATTGTTTTTATTGCCAATGGGGGATCCCTCGCTAACTTCATCCAACCCTTCAGGTGAGAGGTTTCAATTCTCACAGAGGATTCAGGTAAAATTCAGCCTGGAAAAGGCTGAGCCATTCTAATCTAAGAGTGAAGAGTGAGCATTGTGTGAACATTATTTCTGGCTAAAAGAAGTTGTGAGCTAAAAAATAACTGATGCAGAGAGCTGCTCTGGAAAGGGATTTTGACTGATAGTCAGCCAGGCCAGAGGAAATAAGACAAGCAATCCTGGCTGAGGCACAGCAGGCCCACCAGCATGTGTTTTAATTAGGTACTGCCTGAGAGAAGCATTGTTCTGTAAAATCTCAGACCCTTTGAAACTGCTGAGGCTGATTGCTGCAATATTTAGAGGAGTATTAACACGAGTGACTAGCAGGTCCTCCAGCTCTCCTGCCTGGAAGAGCTCTCATGTACAACAAGGCAGCACAAACAGCTTTGATTCACACTCTGGGAGCCAGATGTTCATCACAGGCAAGTGTTGCCAAAGGTGGCACTAATTAATTGCTGTGAACAAGACAGGCTTCAGAAATCAAATGCTCTCATGCCTGAAGCTGGTGCCTCTCAGTGAGGATTTAAAGGTGTGGGGCCAGAGCATCAGTCACTGTGGCAAAAGGAACAGCAAAGTGTATGGCAAGTTGTAACATTGGCAGGGTGATTTCTTCTGTAGCTAAAGATTGGGTGGATTTGTGGCATTCACCTAATTTCAGTTATCTTCAATTCCCATCTGAACTCACTGTTTTCACTTCTTCCACAGACAAGAGAAGGAGACAAAAGTGGGATGTGAGTGCTCAGATGGGTCACAGACACTGAGTTTGGGGTGTTGTGGAGTGAAGCTGGGCTGCTCTGACTGTGTTGCTCAGACTGCAAATGGAGAACACCCTATAAGACACCCTATAAATAATGTCTTTTTTCAGCCCAGTCCCACCAATGATGGTAATTTGTTAAGCCATAAGATGTCTTAAGAACTTCCATCTCATTTCCTATGTCCTTGTTCAAAGTTTAGGGTCCCATACTCGACTTCTTGTGAACGTCTTATGCAGAGACTGAAGTGCTAACAGGAACCTGTGCTCAGTATTCAATCTGTGTGCTTGCATTTATTTCTATTTATCAACATCATTTCCAGACCCACTGTTTACCACATGGAGCTTTGTGCTGCTTCTGGCTCCAGTGACTCTCAACACTAAGACAGCTGAAGGGCAAGAAGTAAAAAGAAAAAAAATCCTTATGTGCAAGTCCCTCGTTTCTCCTTTCTGCCAGAAGGTAAATAAGTTATTTATTTGTTTATTTATCAGTGTCTTGGCAGCAAGATTTTTGCAAGCACTTGATACACCAATGGAAAACTAGAAAAGCAAACTTTATGGTCACATTCAGGATAAGTGTTGTGTCCAACCTGAGAGTCTTAACTCACAGGGATGCCTAATTCTCATTTTTTTAGAAGGTGTTGCACTGCCACAGGTTGCCCAGAGAAGCTGCTCCACCTCTGGAAGTGTCCAAGGCCAGGCTGGATGGGCTGGTTTAGTGGAAGTTGTCCCTGCCCATGGCATGGGGTAGAATGAGATGAGATTTAAGGTCCCTTCAAACTCAAACCATTCTGGGATTCTGTGATATTTAGTTTTAAGTCTGAAGTAACACAAATGCATTTGCCTCCATGCTTTGAGTCATTTCAGCCACTCAGAACAGAAAAAAAACCTGCAATAGAAAAAAACCCAGCAAGCACGATCCAAAATAGAAGGCAGCTATTCCTGGGAAGAGTGATGCTTTTCTTCAGGGATGACACAGCACCATTAGGCTAGAGATAAAGAGAGAGAAATTATGTTGACAGCTGAATTCTAGACAAGTGGATGTAGAAAATCCCCATTTCATGCATTCCTCCACCAGCTAAGCCTGGTTCTTCTCCTGTGTGTACCTCCAGTGTGGATTCACTGAAACCCACATGGCTACAGAGTGTAAAATTGGATTGTTATTGCTGTGACTGACAAGTGGATATTTGTAAAACTGCTTCTGATTCATTCACCTGCCAACTGCTGAGCCAAATTTCCAGTCCTATCCACTAACACTGACAGTGTCAAGTAAGAATGGCAAGAAATACCCTGAACCTTTTTATTTGTTTTTTGGTTCATTAAATTTCTTGCCATTCTTGCCTTGTGCTCTAAGCTTCCAGAGAGCCTGAAAGCAGTTTTTGGGGGTAAAAAGGAGAAAAAAAAAAGTGATTTTCAAACCTTTCACTAGAAAAAGTAAGTGAGCAGCATTGCCAGATTATGGCAAGAAATAAAACAAACATTGCACTGGCAAAGAAAAAAGTTTTTTCCCAGGAAATTCCTGACATGCTGAGTGATAACCCCAGACAAGGAAATCCTAAAGTGACTTGGCAGATCTGGCTGGGGACAGAAATTGCTGATAGCTCAGCTGCTAAAATAATTGACACCTCAAGGAATTCAGAGCAGCCTGTCAAGGGAAGGATCCTCCCAAAACTTTGGTGAAGCTGCACTTTGGCAGGGAAGTTTCTCAGGCAATGATAAAGCTTGTCAGAAATGAGAGTGAGCCCCAAGAGACATCTCTATTTGGCAGAAAAGCACTTTTTTGGTTTCATTGGGTTCCCTAGATCTCCACTAATTAAAATATGGGCTCAGCATTAAAATATTGAGGCACCTACAGTTATTGATCTCAGTTCACAAGAGAAATCCTGTCCATAGCAATATTTAAATTGCAAGACTACATTGGACATCTGAGCCTCAAGACAGAACGAAAGCTTCTCTAGCATGTAAGGGGACATGGCAAGCTGAAAATTAATAACTTATTTGAGCCCAAAAATCCAGACATAATATTGAACCAGAAAGATTCAGAGAGGAAGGGAAATGGAAGAGGACAGGAATAAGTTCTATGAATTTCTTTGCAAAGCAGCAAATCTTCCAGTTTTGCTCTACATTCCCAAAAGTATTGTAATAAAAGTTCTTTACATTGAGGCCTCAACACTAAGTTATAAATGATTTCAAGCTAAAAGGACTGGGGGCTTAGGCCTTGTGTCATTTATTTTAAGACTGCTGATATTAAAAAAATCACCCCTTGAAGAGTGAGCATTGTATGAAGACATTGCCTGTCAAGGGGGAAAACAAATACAAAATTTAGGAAAGAATCCTGAAAACTACATCCTGAAGAACGAACTTCAGCAGAAAACATATGAGTCAGATTTTAGTGTAATCACAGTGGATTAAAGCTGGAGGCAGGAATTGTCTCAGTTTTCATTTGATTGTTTAGTGCCAGATCTCCTCCAGTGTGGTAAAATACAGGTGAACACTGCAATCTAAATGCAAAATGCAGAAGACATTTCTGATGAAAGAGTGAAAGAAAGTGGCTGAATCACACATTTCTCTCTGCTATTTTGAAATCCAAGATTTATTTCCACAGAAGTAACTTGAAGGTTATTTGGAAATAATCAAGTTATACCAAGAATCCACCAAAATGTTGTATCTACTTAGAGATGTGTTTCTACTTATTCAGTGTGGCTTGAAATTCTTGAACCCAAATTAGGTGATTCCTCTCATGACACATTTCCCTCCTCTCCCATTTTTAACGTGAAACATTTCTTGATAATACTTTTCACCATATTTTTTAAAGTTTATCTCTGAAACTGCTTTGGCAGGGAGGTTTGAACAGTGTCCATGTTGCCAGTTGTCCTTCCCAGCCTGGATCAAGGCACCTGAAAACCCCAAGTAGCCAGATCAGCATCCCCAGATGTGGCAGCTTTGCTGCCCCACAGCTGGCAGGGCAAAGGGGAACATCTGGCAGGACCTGCAGCCACCAGAAGAATTCTCCCAGCACGTTTGGGCTCGGTGTTCCCTGAGGTTTGTGGTGCCCTTGGGAAATGAAGAACCAATTGCATCTCCTTGGCAATAGGATGTGCCAAACACTGAGCACCAGGAAAAGCCCTGGGTTATTCCATGAGAATACAGTGGCCACATGAGTTCCATAGTAAAGAAAGCCAGAAAATCTATTTTATGCTGAAGGGGGTGATGCTTTCAGCTAATTTTCCTTCTTTCTCCCCACTCCCAAGGTTTATACTACACCCCAGAGACTCCACTATTAGGAACCATTTCAAACAATGGAACTTTCTTTAAATATCACCATTTTTTTCTCCATCCTACTTACATCCCTCCTTCCAGTGCCATTGCAAGTACTGACCTACTGAAGAGGAAGAAGCTCTGTGCCTTTGCTTTGTCAGAATTTTCCTGTTTTCCTGAGCCATGCTCGTTGCCAACTCTGACCCACCATTATTTCAGGAAACCATCACATTCATAATTAATAAGAGCCCTCCAGCTAACTTTGCTCCCTTGCAGAAATTATTCTGGTTTCAAATGTCATCGTGGCATTCACTCATTCTGCAAGAATCAGGGCGATCTCCTCCCATTCCTTCTCCCAGCTTGGCCTTTTCCAGGTCTGGCACACCCAGATCAATTCCCCTGCCACTCTCAAACAGAGCTGAGATGCAGTCAGGAGGGAACAGGGCAGCACAACACTTCAGAGAATTGTGGCTGTTCTGAGCTGTCACATCTCTGAAAGGGCTCTAACTTTGTTCCTTTAGGGGATGAATAAAACATCTGATGCATAGTTAAAACTGGATTTACTCACATCCTGCTCAAGAGGCCAAAAACCTATTCAAGTTCCAAAGGGGACCCAATTTGTCCCCAAGTGGGGACACATAGAAGAGGGCTCTGGAACTCACCTGAAGGGATATATTTGGTATTATCTGATGTTTCCTTTTAACTGAAAGACATCTCAACCCCCTGAAAGGTCCTCCACTGTTTCAGAGAGACAAAGCAGGCACCTGATTCAGCCCCATTTCATCCTTTGGTTACTGATGTCTTGTGTGATGCTTGTGGTTATTATTAAAATTTTTTTTCAAGTTATTTCATTATATTTTAGAAAATCCTCAGGGCTATGATACAGCAAGGATCTTGCTGTGTTAGATGTGACACCAAGAGCTGCCCTTCCTCTAGTGAGGATTCCTTCTGTACAGCTTCACCACTGAGAGCATTGGGGATACTGAGACTTGAAGTTCTTTCAGGAGCTTTAAAGAGGAATAAAAATCACCACCAAACAAGCAAAAAGGCGTTATCCTTGTATGGGCATGACTGCAAGCCATGTCTGAAAGTCATCTGGGCAAGAACTGAGCAACTGGATCCTTGCCATGATCCCATGTGGAGACACTCCATCTCTGAGCATTGATCTTCTCATTGTGGAAGAACAAGGCTGACATCTCTCCATTTCTCATGCCATATCCACACATGGCTGGGAGGGCAGGGAGGGCAGGGAGGGATAACTCTGCTAGACACAGGAACTGGGCTCCAACAGGGTCAGGCATCCAAAGCTGTAAAATTCCAATTCCCTGATCATCAACATCTACCCCAGAGCAACCAGAGGGCCAGAAGATCCTTGGGAAAGTCAGCAGGACGATGAGGGGTGACCTTGCTCTGCCTTTCCTTGCACAGGAGTCTAGCCTGGCAAATATCTGTAGTTAAGAGCAGGACAAATGCCTTTTGTTTCATAAACCATGGCTATGTGGATATCTGTGTCTGCACATCTCTGTTTCCATGTTAACCTTGACTGACCTCCCACATAAATCAGCCAGTAGGATTCATGATCCCACAAGTTTTAGAGAAGGACATGACTGGGAGAAGAGTCCCCAGAATGAAGGAAAAGCTGCAACATGAGCTCTACCCTAAAAGAATATCCAAAGGGGAGTGATCTTATAAGCAACCCAGGCAACAAAAACCTTTGGTAGGACTTTGCAACCCAGCTGCAAGGGAAAAAGCCTCAGGCACGAGACTATGGGAATGATTTGTTTAGTCCTTAGATAGTCACAGTTTTGGGGTTGTTTTGCTCTGTTTCAATACAACTTTAACGATTACGAGGCTCTGGACAGCGCAATAAACACAGATAAATCAAAGGAGAAAGTCATGGAAAACCTTCCTGGTTCCAGGGCACTTGATGTCTGTGCTCAGGCAGCTCCAGGCCTCTCTTACCCCTTCCCATGAGTTCATGGAATCCTGTCACGTGTGAGTTTCCAGTCCCGGAGGTGGATGTTTAAATGCAATAAAAAATGGGGCTGGATTTATTCCTCCCTTTTGCATTTTCATGAACGAACTCATCTTAATTGGAAGCATGCAACTTTGGGATATGGCTTTGTTTTCTTTTAATAATGAAAGGAAACAAATGCTGGTGTGCAACAGGCAGAAAAGGGAAAACTAGGTAAGCTTAAATATTTACATGTATTCAAACTGTTGAATAACCAGAGGAAAAGGGAAAATAAGGCTGCTTTCTGAGAACTTTTGCCAGTGTCTTAGGAGGATTCCAAGTTTTCTAGTGTATATATGTGTCCATCTCCTTGCTGTGATGTTTGTGCTGTCCTAAATGGGATTCCTGGAGGAAACTAGGAATGTGAGTGTTGTTGTAGGTGTTTTAGAGAGGGTCAGAGGCTGGTTTATGCCTTTCTGAGCAAATGACAAAAAAAAAGCAAAATAATTCAGCAAGGCCTAAAGGAAGATGCCCAGGTATTTCTGCATCTGATTAAGACTTGCTAAGCTTTTGCAAACCCTGATAATTTGCTGGAATTCTTTCCTCTGTGCCACTATGACCTTTATGCCAATTGATTTTGAGCAAACAATAAGGAGGGTTGTAGAAAGGCACTGTCTTGGGGGGAAAGGAAGAAAAGGCTCCATCTCTGAAAGAAACAGCTGGCAACAGGTGACTACACAGGCAGGGTATGGCACTGCTCCCTGAGGAAATCCAGCTGGGCTGGGAGGGAGCTGCTCCTGTCCCAGAACTGTGACTGGGAGCTGTATGCCTCAGGACACAGCTGGCCTTTTGGGGACAGTCCCAGCTGCAGCTGGGGGAAGGTTCTGACTGTGATTCACACACAGCTGGCTGTCCTCTGGGCAGATGGGGTGGAGCAGAGGGGAAAATAATCTTATTAGGCTCATTGCTGGCACTGGGAAGCCCAGGGCTTGGCCTGATGCCCACACCTAACAATGCCACAGACACATCCATTGTATGGAGAGGCCAACTGGACATGGAGGGCAGGGAGGGATAACTCTGCTAGACACAGGAACTGGGCTCCAACAGGGTCATCCAAATCTGTAAGATTCCAATTCCCTGATCATCAACATCCACCCCAGAGCAAGCAGAGGGCCAGAAGCTCCTTGGGCAAGTCAGCAGGAAGATGAAGGGTGAGCTTGTCTCAGGATCTCTCGCTGATCAGAGTGACCCCGACAAAAGTTAGAAAGTCTCTTTTCCCAGCCCAGCACTCGAAGAAGGAGTCAGAACTCCTCAATTCTCAGTCTCAAGGTTGTTTAATGTTCCTTATGTATAAAATATTTTCTCCTGTCCAGCTGAGGTCCATTCAGCAAGACAGTCCAAGGCACTCTGCCTGCCCCCGGGGCAGTGTTATGTCTTTATACTAAAAACTTCATATACAATATTTACAATTACTTTCCAATNAGCCAGAGGGATGTCCTGAATTCCGACAATCTTGCTCTGCCTTTCCTTGCACAGGAGTCTAGCCTGGCAAATATCTGTAGTTAAGAGCAGGACAAATGTCTTTTGTTTCAGAAACCAAGTGCACAAGGGTCAGCCAAACAGGCAGGTTTGGGATTGCCTGAATAGAAGTGTTTACATGCATTGGGGAGTCCTACAAGGCTTGGTGCTAAGGAATAAAGGGCTTCCCATGGCAGCTGGGAATAGCAGAGGAGGTGCCCCACAGCCTCTGGGAAAGGTGTGCTGATAAATTTGGTGACCAATAAGCCACAACCTTTTTGCCCTGGGGTACAGAGGGAGGTGGGAGATTTGCTTCTCGTTATCTTTGAGGTGGAGATCCTCATCACACCTGGCAATGTTGCACGGTGGGCTTGAGGGATGTCCTGTTACTCTTGGAGGACAGGTGGGTGGCTCAGAGTGCACAAGGTCAGCAAGGATTCTTCATTTCCTTCCCATTATTGTAAGAGGCCACAGAATCATAGAATGACTTGAGTTGGAAGGGACCTTAAAACCCTCCTGTTTCAACCATCCTGCCATGGGCAGGGACACCTTCCATTATCCCAGGTTGTTCCAAGCCCTGTCCAACCTGGCCTTGGACACTTCCAGGGGTGGGCCAGCCACAATCCAGGGAGGGATTTCTTTCCTAGCATCTAATCTAAACTTTTAGCTTAAAAACATCCTATTGCTATGTGCTCAAGCAAAGAGTTACTCTGCCTCTTTTTATAAAGCACCTCTGCACACAATGCAGTTTGTACCTGGGCACTGGGGGAAGCCTGTTGCTCCTGAAAGTTTTCAGGCAGTGGAGTTAACATTTTACCTAATGCCTGGCAGAATGGGGTGATGGTGAAGGGGTTATTAATGTTCCTAGGGTGCTGTTGGGGGTGTATCCAATGCACCTAATTTTGGAAAAGATCCCCACTGCACTCAGGGCAGGGAGAATCCTCCTGGCCACTTTAGAGGCAGTGGAATTTCCAGGGTACGGGAGGGTGGAGGAGGCTCCCCGTTATTTCTGGAAGCTGGTGTGGAAGGCGTCCCCATCGCTGGGGGAAGAGGGATCTCCATCACCCGGCGCTCGGCGAGGGGGCTCCCCACGGCTCCGCCCGAGTGCGGCCCCGCTTCCATGCAGCGCCCCATGGACGGGGGAGCCCCTGTGGCGCTCGGAGCCGGGGCACAGCACGGTTCCCCCGGCTGCTGGAGCCTGTGAGGGTCGCGCTCCCCCGGGGGCCCCCCGCCGCCTCCATCCCCGAGGAATCCTGGGCGGAGGGCGGGCTCGGCTCCCCCTTCTCCTTCCCTCCCTCCTTCCCAGCCGGGGGTTTGCTCTGGGACGCGGCGGCAGCGCCGGGCTCGGCTCCGGGACGGCGGGCAGGGGTCAAGGGCAGCAGGCGGGGGGCGATGCCGGCGCCGGGGCAGCGCCGAGGGTCCGGCTGAGCCCCGGGCACCCCCCGCGCCCTCATGGCGGGGCGAGCGCCTCAGCGCAGCCTCCCCGCGGCAGCGGCCGCCGCGCTCCTGCTCCTGCCCGTAAGTGCCGGGGACGGGAACGGGAAAGGGACGGGGGGTGCGGGACAGGGACAGGGACCGGGAGGGAGCGGGAGGACGCCCCTTGGCCGCGGGAAAGCTGCGGGGCAGCCGCGGGCGCTCGGGGCTCCGTGCGGGGACCGTGCCCCGCGCCCTCGCAGGTGCGTCCCCGGCTCTGGGGCACCGCGGGCGGGCACCGCTCCCTGCCAGCTGCTGCCCGGGGATCCGTCCGTGCCCGTGGCCCTTTCCTGCTCCATCGCAGGTGCTCTCAGAGACACCCTCTGCCCGCTCACCTCTGGAGCGAGTCCCTGCGCCCTTTTAGTGCCCCCTGCCCTGTGGCACCGCCGCCTTTTCTTGCCAGAGGAGGTCCCAGCACAGGGACCCCGCTGGGGTGGCAGCTCCTTGCCCCAGCGCGGTTTTCCCTCAGATTTCCTCGCTCCTTGGCGGTGCCCGGTGCCCCGGCCTATGTCCCGGTGCCTGTCGTGGCACCATGTGCTCCAGCAGCCATCGGGGACAGGGGTGGCGATGGGCAGGGCTCAGCCCACGCACCCAACCAAGCGCTTGCTCCGAGTTTCTCCCGAGTGAAACCCGCTGGAAGCTTTTCCGCCTGGTCCTTCTCCATCACCAGCATCCCCCTGGGAGATGCTGGGGTGAGGTGGAAATCAGGTTGGCCTCTGTCGGACCGGGCTTCAAAAGCTTTCCCGACTAGTTTGTTTTGAGCGATGGTTTTAAGTGTGGTTAAGCCAGACTTGAAAAGAAAACGTGAGAGGTTAAGCAGCTTTGAACCTGTGCAGAATTTGTAAAGGCTGTTCCCACAGCTTTAAAAAAGTGGCAGTGACCCTTCTGAGCCGCAGTGTAATTGGTCTATCTTTAACGTTTCCTTAGATAAAGAAAGAAAATCTGTTCTGTTTCCCTAAGTTCTGTCTATTTTGGTTTGGTTTGGGTTTTGTTTGTTTGTGGGGTTTTGATTGTTTATTTTGGGGGTTTGTTTGGTTTTTGCCTCCCCTCTCTAATTTAAAAAGAAAAAGAAAAGCCAGGTCAACAACAGGCTTCAGAGACAAGCAACAATTTAATTTCATTTTATTTTTCACAGTAGCTTTCTTAGAAGTGAGAGAATACTTTCTCACCTCCACCAGTGTCAGGTTTTTTTTATCCCTATAAGAAGGAAGAGATCAGTGCACATGGGATCACAGTGGCATGGGTTTACACACTTGCTGTTTTCAACCCAAACCACTTCTTCCTGATCTTTGTTTCTTAGTCTTTTTTCTCTCCTAGTCTGTATTTTCTCTTACTGATTTATTTTGGTTCATAAAAACATCTCAGTTTGTCTTTAGAGTGTGGGACTTGTCAGTGAGGTTACAAAAGTACTCAGGTACTGAATATTTAGCCAGACTGATCCATTCTCAGTGAATCAAGAAATGCTCTGTATTTCCTCTGTGGATACAATCTATGGATTTTCCAGGTTTACAGTTCCGCTGCAACTTTGCATTTGAATTATTTCTGCTAATTTTGGTAGTTGTGTCACTTGCTAAAAACAAAACTGCCTCAAAGGAAAGGGAGAAAAAAAGGCAGATTAAGGATCAAAAAGTGAAGTTTCTATAAAATGATTTAGTCCAAGAAATGTGAACTCTGAGTGTATTCTGTGTGTTTTTATAGAGGAGCTTGTTTGGGTGGAACATGCTGGTGTATACCTGTGTGGGAAATAACATTTTGAATCTTCAGCTCTGGCTGCTCCAGCTGTAGCAGAAGGTTTTGCTGCTCCTTTGGGGAGTGTTTTAATCCCTGAATGTTGTCAATAAATCTGGATCTCTGCTTTCCNTTGCTCCGAGTTTCTCCCGAGTGAAACCCGCTGGAAGCTTTTCCGCCTGGTCCTTCTCCATCACCAGCATCCCCCTGGGAGATGCTGGGGTGAGGTGGAAATCAGGTTGGCCTCTGTCGGACCGGGCTTCAAAAGCTTTCCCGACTAGTTTGTTTTGAGCGATGGTTTTAAGTGTGGTTAAGCCAGACTTGAAAAGAAAACGTGAGAGGTTAAGCAGCTTTGAACCTGTGCAGAATTTGTAAAGGCTGTTCCCACAGCTTTAAAAAAGTGGCAGTGACCCTTCTGAGCCGCAGTGTAATTGGTCTATCTTTAACGTTTCCTTAGATAAAGAAAGAAAATCTGTTCTGTTTCCCTAAGTTCTGTCTATTTTGGTTTGGTTTGGGTTTTGTTTGTTTGTGGGGTTTTGATTGTTTATTTTGGGGGTTTGTTTGGTTTTTGCCTCCCCTCTCTAATTTAAAAAGAAAAAGAAAAGCCAGGTCAACAAAATTTGACATCTTAACTTAAAGTGCTGATGAAGATGAGTGAGCTCAAAGTGAGAAATTACACGGGCAAAGGCTTTGCAACTCCTTTCAGACAACTCTTTTTTGGGCACATNGAATATTTAGCCAGACTGATCCATTCTCAGTGAATCAAGAAATGCTCTGTATTTCCTCTGTGGATACAATCTATGGATTTTCCAGGTTTACAGTTCCGCTGCAACTTTGCATTTGAATTATTTCTGCTAATTTTGGTAGTTGTGTCACTTGCTAAAAACAAAACTGCCTCAAAGGAAAGGGAGAAAAAAAGGCAGAGTAAGGATCAAAAAGTGAAGTTTCCATAAAATGATTTAGTCCAAGAAATGTGAACTCTGAGTGTATTCTGTGTGTTTTTATAGAGGAGCTTGTTTGGGTGGAACATGCTGGTGTATACCTGTGTGGGAAATAACATTTTGAATCTTCAGCTCTGGCTGCTCCAGCTGTAGCAGAAGGTTTTGCTGCTCCTTTGGGGAGTGTTTTAATCCCTGAATGTTGTCAATAAATCTGGATCTCTGCTTTCCAGCTGGAGGGAACTTTGCACCAAGAAGCTTAAGAGCAGTGTTTTAAACCTGTGGCTCAAAGCCAAAGCTCTTAAATTCTTGTTTAACTTGAAAACACTCGAAAGTGGACTCAAAGTCAGTGACTTTATCCACATTTGTGGATTTGAGGAAAATAGCTGCTTGTGAGAGCAGGCCCTTACCCAATTAAGGGAGTTCAAGTTTTCCCAGCAGCCGAGCAATTGTGTTTTATGGGAGCTGCAGGTTTGCAACGCCCACGAGATGAGGCAACTTTGTGGTACAGAATTAGATCTGCCACATGAAAATGCTGGTGCAAATGACCTGACAGATTTCACAGGGCTGGTCAGCAAAAGGGTGAAGACTTGAACTGAGATTTATGTTCTCTTAAAGGAGTTCTGGACTTAGGATGCACTTGAAAACACATTTAACTGAATGTGGGCAACAAAAAACAAACCATAAAACGAAGGCAAATGAGTCTTATGACATTTTTATATAAAGTCCTTGCTAAGTTCACGTAATTTGGAGAGGGGGGAATTATTCATCAAAACCAAAAGCAAAGCTTGCTGTCATTTATTTGTTCTCCTGGAGCTGCTAAAAGAGCCGGGGCAGTGTGAGTGTATCAGCCAGTGATGACAAGTTAAATAGTATTCCTGGTCTGAGGCTGCCAAAATTCAGCCCCATTGTGAATTAATGCAGCATAAACATCTCATCAGGAGAAGCCTTTCCTGGGGCAGTGCTCTGTCAGGGTTTAGTTTGTAACCATCCCATGGCAATTACTGGGTGTTGGAGGGAGGTGGCTGTGTGCTGGCGTTGGCTGGCTGTAGTTGTGCCGTAAAACATTTCAGTGATGATGTTCATCCCTGCCCTTAGCCAGCAAGAAAGAAGCTTTAGCTTTTGTGCATATAAGGCATCTGCTTACATATTATTATCCTGTCAAGAGCAGAGGAAAAGTCATGATCAAGTCCTCTGAACTCTGTGACCTTCATATTCCAAACCAGAGCGTGGTTGTGGAGGAAAGGAGAGCTGGGATCTCTTTGCAGCCTGTACTTTATCAGGTGCAGAGTTTTAATTTCAGCCTCCCAGGTTCTAACTCCACTGCTACATCAATATCTCCAGGAAAGCTCTCCAGAAAAAAATGCCAGGGAGTGACTTGTGCTCATGTGATTGAGCTCCTTCAGCATCTAAACCGGGGAGATGCTGCACAGACAGCTGGTCCATGGTGCTCCCAGATCATTCCCAGGAACTGGGTGAGATCCCAGCAGATTGCTTGGGGCAGCCCTGTGGCCAGGAGCCATTCTAAAAATTGAACAAAGTGATTCAGGACTTAGACCTTTGCACTGCTTGATTTATTGGCTTAGATGGAGAATGCTGTGCTGCCATCACTCTGGGCTCGCCCCAGGGAGGGGTTTTCCTCTAAGGCCAACTCTTCACTGCTCTGAATTTGGTGATCAGCTCTCTTTGTGTCAGGGATTCCCAAGTTCCTGCTGCTGATGTGCTGAACTGAGAGATTCCCCACGAGAAAAATGGGGTAGTGGATGATACAGACTTCTTAAGGATGCGTTTTCCTGTTTTCTTTTTATTTTCATTTTGCCCTATATATTAGTAAACCAAATATTTTAAAAATATTGTATTAGAAGAAACATTTGCACATTTCTAGATTCTTTTAATAGTTCTGCAGATCTTATTTTTTGGGGAGAGGGGGAGGTGAGGAAATGTGGGTGGCAACAACAAGCTGCACATGCTGCTGAATCTGTTCCTTTGTAGTTTATATCACTTTCAGGTTTTACAGCACTGCAAACCCAAAAAGGAGATTTAGGGAAAAGCTGATTTACTCTAGATTAAAAGTTTATCCAGCAGATGACTTTTTGCAGGAATTTTCTTTTCCACACCATGTCTATAAATTGCAACAGATCGTGTCCATGTCCTTATTTCTTGGATTTTACACCAGTTTTAGTCCCACATGTAGCCTGCTCTTCCTTAAAGTGCAAACATTAATTATTGGATGTAAAGCTGGAGCTGTCCAGCAAGCCCCTCTCACCTCCCTGCCTCATGTGGATACTCAATGGCCTGTGTTAAAGTATTGCATAAACTTTGTCTTTGTCTCCTTATCTTTCTGTTCATGACAGAACTAAACTCTTTGTGATGCTTTGCTTTATCAAACTATTTCTTTATACAGAATTGCTTTTTTTACTGCTAATAGTTCTTTTAATCTTAGCAGTTTGAAGGTAGCTGTATTTGATTTAAGTGTTGGGTAGAGTATTTTAATTTTCTTCTCTGAGAAGTTGTATAAATTTGGCTGCAGTCCTTGCTACAAGAGAAGACAAATAGAAAGTAGATCAGTCAACAGACAGGGCTGTCCTTCAGGTCACTGTCTGCTTGAATCTCGTCAGTCACATCCAAATACATGAAAATTTCATTTCCAGTTCGTGGTGCCAGTGTGGGGATGTTTGTGGGATGCTCCCTGCACTGCCCTTTGACAAGGAGCATTTTCTGTGGTAAGCACTGCTCAGCTCCCTGGCCTGGGCTCATCTGTGTTGGCTCTCACAAGCAGATGTTCTGTGGATCTTCTCAAGGGCTGGTCCATTGGCTGTGGAAGGGAGAGAGAAAAGCACCTCACAGAGGTGAATTCCAGTGTCCTGTCCTGACCTCTGACTCCCAAATCCCTCCCTGCTGTGCAGAGGAGGCAATGCTGAGAGCCAGGTGCTGGGGGTGTGCTGCTCCTTCCCCAGCTCTGGGGTGGAAAACTTGGAATCTTCCTCTCCAAACATCCCTTAAGCCTCATGTGCCTGCACAGAAGCTCAGCATGTTTTCACTAAGTAAGAAAGAAAATCCACTGGATAATTCAAGAGCTGAAAAGTACTTCTTCCACGGAGCTGTAAGAAAATGAAGCTAATTAAATGAAGCCAATTAAAGCTCTATAAACTTTTGCATAATGCTGGCTGAGTTAACTGTCCATTCTGGGCTGGCTATGCCGGGAAAGTAAATAGTGAGTAATGCAGATGGAGATTAAAATACACGAGCTGTCCTCACTGCAATGCTAAACCCTTGCCCTGGTAATAGTAGCTGGAGTGCCAGAGGGCTGCAGAGGAGCTGCTGCTTCCAGGGCTGGGATAATCCCTGCTGCTTTCCCCAGGTCCCTGGGAGGCAGCAGAGCTGCTCAGTGCTGTTCTCAATGCACTGCCGTGGCGTGGGAAGTGCTGTGCCCGGGCAGGGGTGGCTTTTCCAGCTCGAAGGAAGGAGGAAAGGAGGCAAAAGGGAAGGGAAGGAAGTGTGCTGACGGGCCTGAACAGGTTTCCTGTGGGGCTGCCAGCCAGGCTCTGCTCGCTGAGGTATCCATTGCCTTTGAGTGGCAGGAGCAGATCCCAGGCCTGGCCATGGCTTGGGTTTCAGGGGGCTCAGGCCAGCAGAGGCTCCTGAGCCACGCCAGGGCTGTGCTGGGCACCGTGGCCATCGCAGCTCTTCCCTTGCTGCTTGCTTGTTTTGTGAGCAAACATCCCTGCCAGGAACCAAGCTGCTTCTTCTGCTACCAACTGGCTCTTTCAAAGCAGAGAGGAATCACAGAATCACAGAATTTCTAGGTTGGAAGAGACCTTTAAGGTCATCAGGTCCAACCCATGTTCTAACACCTCAACTAGATCATGGCACCAAGTGCCACATCCAGTCTTTTTTTAAACACATCGAGGGATGGTGACTCCACCACCTCCCTGGGTAGATGATTCCAGTATTTGACCACTCTTTCTGTGAAAAACTTCCTCCTTCATTCTAGCCTGAAAGCCCAGGGTGTCCCTTGGCTGCTGAGAATGGTGTCTCAGAGCTCAGGAAAGCATTTTGACCAGGTGTGCCTCCAGTCAGATGCACTGAGCATCTTTCCTCATCCTGCCTCAAAACTCACCTGCTGGGACATCAGCTGCTCAGTCTAGCTTGAACTTGAGACACCTTCCAAAGTGTAAGAATCCCCTGCTGTATCAAAAGAAGTATCTTCATGAGGATTTTGAAGTCTTGTCAGACTGGCAGTATTTCTTTCCTTCAGAAAAAAAAAAGGATTAAAAGAAAAAATTATCTTTAAATACGGTAATAATTTTAAAATGTCTTTTCATAGTATTTGGAATAATTTTTCAATTATAATTATGTGAACACAGTAAAAAGATCTTAGAAACATGAGTGAGAGAAACCTCAAAGTCTCTGGATTGCTGATTATTGTTCAAGATACAGTCTGTAAGCTGTTTACTGCATGGCCCATTGAAAGGCTGGGAGAATAATTGTTATCTGTGATTCTTTTCACTGTAGAGACTATAAATCATACAGAATCAAGGAATGAAAAAATACTTTGTGCTGGAAGGGATTGCCAGAAGTGCAGTCACCATCTCAAGGCAGGGTTAATTCTGAAACCAAATCATTCTCATCCACAGTTCAGCTGTGAAAATCTGCAAAGATGGAGCTCTCACAACATCTCTGAAATGTCTTTTTACAACATCTCTGTTCTGATGCTGTCGTTGTCATGGTGCATAATTTTTTTCTTTATGTTCTGTGAGATTTCCCTTCAGTTTGTGAATGATGGCTGTCTTGATGCTGTGCTGTCAGCTCCTGAGAGAAATC
Organism: Spizella passerina; assembly: GCA_013401375.1. Lineage (NCBI taxonomy): Eukaryota > Metazoa > Chordata > Aves > Passeriformes > Passerellidae > Spizella > Spizella passerina. The sequence continues at coordinate 20,848 of WBNQ01011192.1, forward strand.
TGACTCCTCAGAGAAGAGTCTGTGATTCCCCTTCAGGTAGTGAGAGATAATTCCAGACCTGGAGTTAAATTTCAGTGTGATACTTGGTTTTCAAATCTAGCAGTGGGCTCCAGCCCAAGAATTAGCATTTTAAGGAAGGATGGAGAGAAAGTTCACTGCTGATACCCAGTGCCACCTCACTGGCTCATTTTTAAATCCCTGTCAGGAAATCTTGGGTCTGAGGAACATTTTGTGGAGGATGCAGAGGTACCACTGTTGGCATTCTATGGAAG
>WBNQ01011194.1:4587-24002 GCA_013401375.1 Spizella passerina
CAGTTTCTCCTCCTGAAAAGGGCATTCATGGCACTCAGCTTTCTCTCAGGACTCTCACAATGCTCTCTGGTAACTTCAGACTTCCCCAAAATGCAATTTGCCTGCACAGGCAATGTGCAGAGAACGATTGTAGCCTTCCATCACCAGGTCCTAGCACTCCTTCAGCCATGCATGCACATTTCAGAGAAACAGAGCAGAGTGGAACATCCTGCCCCTCAGCTACAGAGCAGTGTTCAGGCTCAGACCTCTCCTGGAAGGAATCCTGCTCTTGGCACGAGTATCTCCTGTGACACCACTTTCGGTGACACGTCGGGACATCGTGCTTCAGCTGCTGTATTTGGGGAAAGTTTCTCCACAGCTCGTGGCTGCCAGCAGTGGAACAGCTTGGACCAGAACCATTTCCATGGCAGGCTGGGAAGAGGAGAAGCTGCTCTGCAAACCAGTGTTGTGGCACACGGCCTCACCACATGGCAGGAATTCAAACACAAGGTACAATAACACCAGAAACTGTTCCTCGCACTTTCCTTCCTCACTTGCTCCTGCTTTCAGCCTCCCATTTGCATCTCCAGCAGATATGTGCCTCTCTTGTTTTTAACAGTCTAACAACCCTTGGGATAATTGAATTGATAGGATAAGAAGGATTTAAACAAATCCAGTTGGTCCTGTGTTAAGCAATCAATAGTTCCACAGGGTACAGAGCACTCAATAGTTAAGGAACCAGCCATTTAAATGGTGCTTGTTTCTGCAACTGTGCAACATGCCCCTTTCCCAGGAGGGCTGTTTCCAGTTGCTGCTCAATGTTTCTAACAATCAAATGGATCAATTCTGAAGACACCTTAAGTCTGTGTGTTAAGTAAGAATGATGTTTGTGGTGTGTGCTGGGTGGGGAAGGAGGTGGTGGAAAAAGAGACATTTCATTCACCAGGGAAACTGATGTCATTTCTGTTTTAAACACTGGACATTTATTTAGAGTCTTTAGAGCCCATACATTATTGAATAATTTTAATTTATCACATTCAAATATATTAGGCAAATATATAATACAATAAATTGCATTTTTACACATAAATACAAAATCTGAGGTAGGGCCTCAAGAATAATGATTTCTGAAATTAACAACATACAGCAACTTAATATGTACTACATGAGGTACATATGATGCATTCTTTGTAACAATATATCTTTTGCACATACAGCTAATGAAAAAATCGTAATGATCTGGTTAGGGTACAAATCTTTATCCATAGGCAGCAGTACCCCATAGAATGCCTGTAAATATATATATATATATATATTTATATATGACATTACGCAAGTAATTAAGATTTAACCCATCAGTGATGGGTCTGTAATAAAGTGCCATAGGACACAGGGAGCAAATTCTCAGCTGGTGTAAATTGTCATAGCTCCAGACAAAGCTGTGACAATTTATACCAGCCAAGCATCTACCTTAGAAGGTAATACTACATAATATAAAGGACAGATAACACCATGTTTTAGTCAATTTTCCTAACAATGGAAGGTAGCTATAAGGCAAATGGTTACCTGAAGATGTATTTAAATGTTATGGGCAAATAAAATATTGCAAGCATTAAGATCCAACCTAGCTCTCACATTATGATACACCCCTCAGGAGAACCTTGTCTCTTTGGTGATAGGCTGCCCGAGGGTGCCAAAGGCAGGAATCCCAGCGCCTCTCCCCTCCTGCCCCAGGTCACCTACCTGAGCCCCTCAGGAGCACCGAGCTCTCACCATTTCCCAGGTGCCTTGTGTGCACACCACCCAGCTGCAAACCAAGGAACGAGTGTCTCTCACAACAGCAGAACAGAAGAGCTTTCTGGCATGCCTCTGGTCAAAAAGCTCTGCTGTCTGCAGCCCACAGCCCCTACAAGTCTGTCCTTGGTTGCAAGAAGAAGTGAAGCTGCAGAAAAAGAAACCAACAGGAGACCAATGACTGCCATACATAAACATTGTTTTAACACAGGCAAGAAGAAATCATATTATCTGAACAACTGTACACGATAAAAAGACCAAAGGTATTTGAAATCAATCAGGTGTTGGGATCTGATGGTGAGAGACGGTCACACAGTGTATCAGAAGCAATGATCTTCAGTGTGGAGGCACGTCTAATGTGGTCGTTGGAGCAGAAATGAATCAAAAGACTACTTGGACTCAATTGAAACATCATATAAAGACAATCCAAGTCTTTCTCAATTAAAGGTCATTTTGTTAAACCGTTCTTTTGGAAACAAAGTGCTGCCTTGTCTAGCTGAAACATAGGTTTTGAACGTTGCATATTAAAAACACTAGGAAGACCCCAAAGAATTTGAAGATGGCGAGCATTTGCATTAGGTATAATCTTTAATGCATACAGTAATGCATCTCAGCTCATCCAGAAATTCAATTTAATTTCAAAGAAAAAATATGCATCATAGTTTCACCAAATTTAAACATTTTTTACTCACAAGATAGATAGATCTGAAAGTACATACATCACATTTTTACTAATATGGCTTTTTCCCCTCCTTTTTTTCTTTTAAAGATCTTTACTGTTATGCTATTAGTTACTAAATTTATTTTTAGAAAATTATCAAAGTGCATGCAAACTTTCCTTAGAACATGGTAAATGAAGTGCATTCCCAAACGTTAAGGAAACTTCTTATTTAAAGAAGACACTGCTGGTTAATTTAATCTCAACTTTCAGATTTAGACAGTAAAATACTTCAGAAAAAGTCTCATGTGACCAAAATAAAACCCTGCCTTTCACATTTAGTGAAAACTTTACATCTTCTGTGATTTTTGTATGCATTTCTCCCCTTTTCCAAAGGTTTTTGCAAGCCTAGCAATGGGGTCAAAGCTGAAGACAAAGATCAGCTAGCAAAAAAATCACAATCATCTGTTTACAGAGTTTCAAATTCAAGCCTAATCCTGTGCTAATGACTTAGCAGGCACAGGAACAACATCTAAATTAAAAGCAAGCAGATTAATTACATAAATCATGGAAAGCGATTCAGTAGCAATTTCATATGCAATCTGGTTTGGTAATCCAAGCCAAAAGATCTCATACCCCAGCAGTATTCCTTCAAATGGTATCTCTGTCACAGTTCAGGGGGGCAGTGGCTGACACGCTCACCCTGAGGGAGCTCCATGGCAATGTGCAATCCCAGTTCCAAGGCATGCCTTGAGACAAGCCACTGAGGGAAAGGGTTCAGTGCTCCCAAACCATTGGGCTGCGTTGTCTCTTTTTCAAAGAGGACCAAACCTACAGATATATGTTGTTGTTGTTTTAAAATTGCAGTATTGGCGAGGATAAATTGGCTCGGACTCCAAAAATCAAACCAAGATGGGAGAGAATATTGGTTAAGAGAGACCCAGAGTGATTTATCCTGACAGAAACACAATTCCCAAGAGAGATGCTGACTTGGGTTTTCCTTTTGCACCCAGGGAAGGTCCCTCAGCCCCACCCAGACGTGGGAACCAAATTTCCAGCTCATCCTTGTGGACCTTCAAACACAGCACAGCTTCTCAAACCTGCCTCTGCCAGGAAAATAAAAGCTGGAGGTAAGAATAGCAAGCCTTGTATTAAAATAGCAGGCAAAGCTGAAGCAAGGGGAGCAGCTTTAAGGCAGAGAAGGCCACAGGAGGGTCCTGTCCTGCTGCTGTGTGAGACAGGGACCAACAAGAGCCCACGGAGCAGAGATTCAGGGGTCAGTGTAAGATATTGTGAAACCTGCCCTCGCTGCCCTGCTTGACAACCCCTGATAGTGCTTCACTTCTTCTGAGTGAGGATTAAAGATTCCCAGCAGTGCCTAGGACTGGCAACACTAATTGCCCCGTGAAAGAGGAAGTTCAGCAAAACGATTATTAATATATTTCATATACATATATATATACACACACACAGAGGAAAGGAGTTAACCATTTGTGGAAGTGTTACTTTAAGGTTTAGCTTTTTGTTTTCTTCAACAGGATGAAAACAGCACACCTACTGATCTACGGACACACATGTACTGAGGATTTACCTGAGACCCTGTAGTATGAAGACAGACAGACAGACAGAAAAACGGGATAGAAACAGTCCCCTGAAAGGAAAGAACATTTACAGGCTACTACAGCAGTGGCTGTGGGGAGGAAAAAACTGGCTAAACTACTAAGCTCATTATTCTACACTGATTGGTAAGATATTAATAGGGACATAAAACATCACTAGCACACACTACATGAACACTGATCACCGTTAAAAATATCATATATGTATGTATAGGATATAACAAGATAATAGAGGTTAAGTTTTGCCAATTATTGAAGATAGATTTTTCTCCCACATTCTAGTGCATTTACAATAAGTTGGGCTAATTTTCTATTAGGTAAATAAATGTACTCTTTAAAAGCTCTATTTTTTACTCTGTCCAATAGGTAACAAAACTATTTAAGTCTAATATTAATATGATTGCATATATCTGATTTCTAAAATGTAGTGATTTAGAATGCTATGCAATGCTATGATGGTCCTCTGCTAAATTGCCCCTTCCCCCTCAACCCTTGCATTTTCTACACCTAATGTTGCACCTGTGTGGATAACTGCAGTGGTTAATTACTGTGGATTTAAGTGGTTTTATTTAATGAAAATGTTTTAATGAAAAAAATACTCTATGCATGTTTCAGAGAGAATACTGCTTTGAAGAATTGACGTGCTATATATATAATATGTAGACAAGTGGGGTCCTGCTATTTCCCTATTGGTTGAAAGAGAAGAATACACCATCTAAGGGTTACAGGTTATATAAAGGTGCTTAGAGGCAAATGAACGGGGAGTCACAAAGTTGAACAGCATATCCAATAACTGTTTTCAGGTGGTAACTAGACTACACTTACCACTGTAAGGATACAAAGTTAGGCACAAATTATATGATGGCTTTTTGAGGAGGTACTGTAAACAAAAGCAGAGAAACAACAAAAATATATTCAGAGTATTGGAACAAGGTGAGTAAAATCACAGTTGCACTTGGCATGGAGCAAGTTGTCAGACACTTTGTGTAACTGAGGCATTCCTAGTTGAAATGACAGATGTCAAATTATCAAAAGAAACATATGAGAGGACTTCAAACAGTGATGCCCATACAGCTCATTCTGACACCATTTCCAAACCACTTCTAGACTCAAATGCAGTTTAGTCTCTCAACTGATCATTTTTAAACACTTTGTTCTTATTTTTCTACAAATGGATTATCATGTTTCTGTTCTCACCCCATGCATTGCTTCCTGGTGTGCTGTTTCAAGGTCCTCCACTTGTTTAAATAACATAACAATCCCTCCAAGTTAGTATAAATCATAAAGGAGGTGTGCAGACACGATGGGTCAAGGTTGGCTGTCAGTGCAGGGAAGCAGACCCATTGCTACAGGAGCCTTGTGCTGGATTTACATCAGGACTACAGGAGATCCCATTCTCTGCCCACTTCCATCCTATTTGAGGGATGACCCTTCCTTGGAATGCACTGGTAGCAAAATCCTAGTCCCCCCCCAGCCACCTGCTACAAAGGGTGCTTGTGGGAAGGGGGTCAGACTGCACACCTCATTTCTCTAAAGACCTTTTGGTTTGGTTCTGTTTGTTCCTGCATCACCTGACAACACCTGGCTGTGCCACCTGTCACACACAGGGCTTTTGCTGTGTCCCCAGGTACAGAATCTGTCAGAGGCATCACCCACACCTGGAAGTGGTCTGGTTAGGCCTCCCCTATGGCATGCAACACCAAAGTTCTGCTTTCCTAAGCAACCACTTTCAGGCACTGCGGAAAAGAAGAAGCGGTGGGTGAAATAAACATGGGGAAAATAAAATCAGAGAAGGCTGACAATGTGATTGCCACCCTTTAGTAATAATCATTAGCACTGCGTCCCCAGTTCCATGTCCTTGGCTGGCAGTTTGAGCCCCAGGGAGGAGGTTCCCAGCGGATCAATCATGTTCCTGTACCGTTCGCCGCGGTGCTTGGCCAGGAAGGGGCCCCAGTCGGGCTGTGGGGAGCACACCAGCTTGAGCCTCTGCCAGGGAGAGAAAAGAGAGTCTCACTGGGTGCCAGGGGCAGGATCAGAGCACAGCAAGGGAGCACGGGCTCACTCAAGGTTAGTGATGGCAGCCTGTTGGCAATGCTCTGCTGCTCTCAGGATCTCTGCTGCTCACTGACTCAGATATGTACAAGCCTCTGTTTCCAGCCCAGCGGTCGAAGAAAGAGTCAGGATTTTTCCACTCTCATTCTCAAGGTTGTTTATTGTTTCTTATCTATAAAATTCTTTCTCTGTCCTGCCAAGGTCTGTTCAGCAGGCCAGACAGAGGCACTCTGCCTGCCTTGGGGTGGTGTTAGCTTTTTATACTAAAAACTATGTGCACACTGTTTACCATAACTTCCCAATACCTATCACCTGTGTTAGACAGTGAGCTTCTACCCTAAACCAATCCCAAAGTGCCAGCATCACCCAGAAGATGGAGGCTAGGAATAAGAAAGAAGAAGAACAGGGCACATCCAAATTCCTCCATCTTGAGACCCCGAGCTCCCATTCAAAAACCTCAAAAATCTATTTTTCACCCCATTACAAACTAACTATTATTCTACTTAAACTTTCTTCATATAAAGGTGGTAGTTTGCTCCATGGGTCAAGATCAAAGGAACAGGGGTCTTGGGCTCTGTGCCAAGGTCTCTGAGTCCCCTGGCAGGGTCTCAAGTCCCCCAGGGCAGCCAGAGGAATTTCCTGGGTTCTGACACACCGCTCAGCATTTGTTTGGCACAAGGTTTTCAAGACTAATAGGGGATCAAGTGGCCAGGTTTTAATTATACATTCTACCCCACACGATATGAGGGGGTCTCAGAACCACTGCCACAGACTATGAGGCTCTCTCTCTGAAGGACATGGGCACAATTACTCAGCCCAGTGGTCTAAGCAGTGGGTAAGTGCATTAAAATAATTGGATTTATAGTTAGCATATTTCCCCAAAGTAAACAAATTACCAAAAAGTAGTATATCACTAGGAAAGATTTTAATTTTGAGATGACAAAATGTTTTGTTTCTATCTGCGGGAAAAAAGAAAGAGGAGAATGTCAACCTGGCAAACAACGAAAATTTTCTGATATTTCCACTGAGTTCTTTATTGAATATATAATTTGATTGGTGCATTCACAGATAAAAAGGAAAGAAAACATATTTTTGATGACTTAAGAGGGAACAATTATATGTTTATTACCTAATAAAGTGAATCAGACCTCTCTATCAGTTATTTTAATCTCTGCTTAATTACCAGTTTGCAACTTTTACCTCCCAAATCAACCATAATAATTTTATGCAGCAGACTCAATATTGAGGAAACACCAGACTACAGCTGAAACATCTTGAGCAAAACCAGATCCAACTCTTGGGTGTTTCTTTGGGTGCACACCTGGAATCACAGTAAGGGAAGCACCCTATTTTTGTGGCAATTTGTGTGCCAGTTTTAGACATGAGAAGTTTTGAAGCATTTGTGTCCGTGAGAGAAGCTGATGAGCCAAGGAAGAAGTAAATCTAATTCCACATTAGGTCATTTCCCAATGCTGCTCTACACAAGAGCTGGATGACCCCTTAGACAAGTGGCCTCATTGCTGCTTGGATGCTCTCCCTAGGCTGTCCCAGCACTGGGAAAATCCCTCTCCTACAACATTCCTTTGCTCCATGGCTAGCAGAGAAGCGTGGTCTTTTCCCTTAGGCATGTGTAGTGTGACACATTGAGAGACCAAAGAGATTATGCTATTTTAGTACATTTTCTCTCCTTTTCATTTCTTGAAGCAAGAAACAGCCGCGGTGGGATTTGCAGGGAAGCTGAACTGTAAAAGCAGCTACAGAAAGGGGAGAGAGTGTCTGTTCCTTCTCCCAAGGTTGCAGCAGCACAAGCAGCAGGCACTGATGAGAAGGCAGAACTGAGAAAGCCTCAAAGACTTAAAATAAGAGCACTGAGCTTCTCCAGAAAGCAGGGGCAAGGCAAGGAAGGGATGAAATGCTGACGCTGCTCATCCTGCCAGGGCCTGAGGAGCCAGAGGGATGGGAACAGCCAGGGAGAGGGGGTGACAGGCAGGGACAGGACTCAGGGATGCAGAGAGGTAGGTGGCCACCACACTTCTGAAGCAGTGGGGAAAAGTGTCAGGAATCCAATTAGCCAAATAAACAAAAGAACCTTAAATTAAAAATAAATTGCCACCTGGAATTATTTTAAGCTCAGGTGCCAGAAAGGATCAGCTAATTCAGGAACAATAAAGAGCAGAAAGGTGAAAGCAAAGATTGCCAGCTGGGTTTTGTAACGAGTAGCTTGAGAGGCATGAGAAGCCTTCCTGGGGGACTCCAGAACCCAACTTTGCACATGGGCAACTCCTGATTGACCTCTTCTGGTGCTGACTGCCCTCTCCTGGTGCTGATTCCCCTCTCCTGGTGCTGATTCCCCTCCCCTAGTTTTCAGACCAGGCTCCCTGGGCACAGCACACACCAGCAGCTGAGGCTTCCTGTGGCTGTGTACTGCTTTTGCAAAAAGGCCAATGAATCTTGAACAACTTTCTCCCAATAAAGCCATACACAACCTTGTAAAATTTATCTTGAGCTCATAAAACAAAACACTCCACAATTTAGGACCATGTTTTTTGAAAAAATTAGGAATAGAAGGTCTACAATTTAAATCAACTGAGCATCTCTTTGCAACACAATAAGTGGTTTACCAGAAAGTAATCTGAGCAGTATTAGACATTGAATATCACAAAAATAAATGTAAAATGAAAGATACTGTCTCCTGTGGCCATATTTTTAAACAGCAAAAAGGCAGAAGCATTACCTCAATAAATTTTCCTGGGGCTAGATGCATTTTTATCACAAACATCACTGGGATCCAGATGACTGAGCAGGCCAGCATCAGCCAGCCGAGCACCATGGACCAGCCTGGGTAGTGGTAGGCTCCATAAGTCATGGGTTCCCACTGGTAAAAACTGAAGCACAGAATAAACTGGGAACAAGAAAGGAGAACAAATATGTTGGAGTAAGCAAAACAATGCCACCAGTGGTGGGTATCCACACGCAGAGTTGGTGTATATGGAATGCACATAAAACCACACACACCTAAGGCAGGGTGCTGCCACAAGCTCTAATAAATGGGTCAGGGTCTGAATCTAATGAGTTTCTAGGAAATCTTGCAAAATCCCACAAAAATCACTGTATTTGTGCCAGAATAATTGAAATAGAATCTTGTCCCTAGAGTAACATGCCTTATTACATGGTCTATTGGCAGTTTTACCTAATGTGATTGTGGTAAGTTCCCGATTTCACTTACTGTGTGAACAGCAATACATCTACTTACATTTGTGCATAATTCAGTAACTTTGGAAAATGCCTGTGCTTGCAGTAATTGCACACAGAAGATTTATAGAAGTATACCGAGGTGAAGGCACATATAAAAATGATCAGCTTTAGTTCCAGAGATGTGGAGTCTAATGAAAGTCTAATATTAGGCTATCCAAATGTATCAAATATTAGCTTTACAGAGGCAGTAATAGAAAAGAATTCATTGCTTGGTTTTGCTTTGTCTGTTTCCATTGCATAAAAATTGAATTATGACTGATCAGTGTCAGTTTATTTCTCACTGTTAATTCACTAAATATTGCATTTGCAGGGAACAACAGCAGAACATGCAAGTTTAGAGAGTAAACACGGTCAGTTCAAATTTGTTTTCCTTAACAAACAGCATAATTTCCTATTTCCTGGTTGTGATTACTGACAGGAGCTACGAGCACAAGTCTGATTAGTAAAGGATCTGAGCAATTTGCAGAAAAGCCTTACAATTCCCTTCAGAAGTGTGAAATAGGGTCTAAGGCGGCATCTTGAAAATAACCACTAGAAAAAAACCAAAGAGCTAAAACAATCCCATGTGCACATGCCTTCATCTTTAAAAAGATCCCCAAGAGAAGATAAATACCATTGATGTCATCCCAACACCATAAACTGGAGTATGTTTTCAAACTTTTCCAAGTGATCTGCAAACTACAGGCATACATTGTCACAATCAAACCACAGGTGGGTAAGACAGATTGCTCTGGTTTTCACAGAGCAATGCTGTAGTGCAGCGCAGACAACAGGTAAAGAAAATCTATGCAAGGAAATTCATTTTGCTCATTGGAGAAATCATTCTCACCGTAGAAAATTTCATTTCTTTACAACTCAGGATTTTGTGAGCTCAGCAAAACTCACTAGTCTCTTCACACAGGCATTCCTGTCTGTGAAAACGAAACCTTTTCCAGTTTTCAGAAAAGAAAATTTCCTCATTTGTGAAAAAACAATACTGAAAATAAGTTGTTAACTTCAGCCAGTGCCTTCTTCTTCCCCCTCCAGAAGAAGATTTGCCAACACACACTGCACTAAAGGACAGAATCTTGCTGCACCTGGGGTTCAGGCTTGACAGCTTCCAAAGGGAGGTACATGCACTCAAAACCAGAAGATACCAGTGAAAAAAGGCTCTGTTGTTTTGTGCTGATTTGTCAAGCTGGAAGCTTTTGAAATGGCTGAAATAATTATTTCATTCTTGTGCCAAAAAACAAAATATATATATAATATGTGATTGCAGATTGTATCTGCACGGAGGTTAAAACGTAAAGGAAGCACTGTGTTAGAAACCTAGATGGCAAATGTAGATACAGATCTTGGATTCGGTCCCCTGGACTTGAAAAACTTTCACAGCAATGCAGAAATTGAGAACGTGACTTTTTTTTTATTAAATGGAGACCTAAACGTGAAGCAAATGCTAACTGAATTTGAAGGAAGGTGTTGGGGAGGAAATAAAAATGAAAGGAAAATAGGAAGAATAATAAAAATAGACCAAAGTCGCTCTGGTTTTAGATTTCTGAGCTCCTTTCAGGGCTCCTTTCCGGGCGCTGTCCCGCAGCGCCACCTCCCGGGCCCGGGGACGGGACAGTCCCGCTCTTCCTCCTCCTCCTCCTCCTCCTCCTCCTCCTCCTCCTCCTCCTCTCCCTCTGCCGCTCTGTTCCACCTCAGCCTTCCCAAAGCATTCCTCTCACACCAGCTCCTGCTGCAATAAAATAGCTTTTGTCCCTAGCTCGGTCTGACAGCACACAGGAGGATCTTGTCTGTTCCCTGTGCATGCATAAATATCACACACACACATATCCAGATATAGATATTAGATATATAGATATATAGATATATNTATTTTAAATACTTTTTTTATATTTTTGTATATATTTTCTAATATATATTTACATATTTATATACAGTAATCTCTAATGCTGCAGTGCAATGGTGTGCCACAGCAGCATTTTGCATGGCCAGGAAAAGGCCACCGTTTTCCTGGAGGACTCACCATCCCTCCCCACCAAAACCACCATTCCTTACAATGTTTCTACTACATACCCATGGCCAGAGCACATGTGCTGTCATCCAAGTTCTAGCTGCTAACACCCAGAAACATCATGCATAATGAACAAAAAACAGCAAAACTCTTTGGAGAAGATGTTAATTTTTTTTTCCTTACTGTTAAAATAGTTGGGGTCACAAATGCCCAACAGACTCTCCAGAATTTGCTTGGCTGGAATCCGATCATCATTTCTATATCTTCACAAAATCTTTGCAGTCCTGTGAACAGCAAAAGGAGGAGCAGTTAGGTGTGAAGGAAACCAGCTGCAGTCTGCAGCAGAGCTCTGGTGCCCTCCCTTGTGTCCAACTATGAAAACAAACTCCAAATTTTTGTTTGAAAGCTTCCTTGGAGGATCTAACTACACAGTAAAAAGGGGACTAATAGAGAGGGAACCATTCCAATAAAATATTTCCTTCTTAGGGATTAAAGCAATTGAGCTTTTACATTGAGATGAGGTGTTTAGTATGTTTTGTGTTAAAGCATTGCTGATATGTACTGGGCAGCTGCAATTATTTGTCTGTCTTATTTTCCTGTGAAGATCAGCCTTATTAATATTCAGGCAATATTTCAGCTTCTCTTTACCTGCTACATGACTGGATCACAGCTGTACCCCTCAGCACTGAAACTGGCCATGTCCTGCTCTTTTTCACCTGATGCATAATTGATATTTAAAATTCCTAAAGAGCACCTGTAGATATTTTGAATGATATTCAATGTTGTCTGAACACAAAGGTCAGCTGATATGTTAACCTTCATAAGGTTATTTGAGTTAACAAAAGGTGCAAGTTTGGGAAATGGTATTTCAGCCATTGGGCAGCTCCTCCCTGGCCATGCCATGTGCCAGGAAAGGTGTGTTAGTCAGCAGCTGCTATTCCTGGTGGCTATTAGTAAGTTAGTCATTAGCAATTTCATTATCAGTAATTTATCCAAAAGTTAAAAGAAACCCTAAAACTGATTACAGCTTTCCTAATTGTAATAAGAAGAGAGAGTTCAGAGCTCATCTGTTCACATAAATGTTAAAAATTTGGGCCAATTTAATCTAAATTTTGCAAAGCATTATTCTGTAGCATTTTGTCTAACTTGCATGATGTGGGGAAAGCTTAAACACTGGAGAAAAGGTGTTGAGTAAGGGAAGAAATGCTTGTAACAAAAGTAATAAACTACTTTATTCCTTATTGTACAGTCAGCTGCTGCAGCTGCTGAGTGTAAGAAGGGATAATCCCAGCCTTGATCCTCCCAGTTTGGAAGCCTTTCTGTTGATGTCAAGGAGAAATAAATCTGTGCACCTGATTGTTCTGAGAATTAAGGAAGTGAAACCCTAGCACTGGTCCATCCTCAGTGCCTGTGATGCAGGAGAAGGCAGCAGGGCTGGGGGAGCCCCTCAGGGCCAGCTCAGGCACCCAGCATGGGAGAGAAGAGCTAAAGAACCCTGCTATGAAAGGGAACAGAGGAGGAAAATACAGGAATCAAACAGGAAAGTGGCACTGCAAGGACTGTGTTTAAAATCTGCTCAGAACACTGAGCCAAGGTAACTCAGGGGTCACTTTTTTCCTTCTGTAATTTCTTTCCTTCTTTTTCTCTTTTACTGACTGCCACAAGTTTTCTAATTCAGAAAGCCTCTTCTGTGTAAAATACATGTAATTTTTATGACCCATGGAATCACTGTATTTCAGCACCAGGCTGACTAATTGGGTCCTTCTCTGTTTTGTAATAGAAGTTTGTATGGAAGAATAGAATAGAATAGAATAGAATAGAATAGAATAGAATAGAATAGAATAGAATAGAATAGAATAGAATAGAATAGAATAGAATAGAAGTTTGTCTGGACAAAATGTGCCCTCCAAGGCCATCGTGTGATGGAGCTGGAAAGGGATTTTTGCTGCAATTGAAAGATTTGTCTCTGTGTTTTATTTACCTGCAGTGAGTGTGAGGGAGGTGCTCACACAGCAGCCATCCCTGTGCTCTGCTGGGAACAAAGCTGGGCTTTAATTGCAGCAGCACAAGGTACAGGCTGATGGACATTTCCACAAGGTTCAAATCTCATTTAAAGTGTCTACTTCAGCCACACTTGCTGCTGCAAAGAAGGGATACTTAACTGGATTATTACCAAGGGTTCCTGCCTCCAAAATTCATGCTAGCTTCATGGGAACCTGCACAGATTTGTTTGAAACTCTAATTTAAAAAATTTAAAAAGAAATTCCTTTTGGGAATGGTCAGTAGATATTCACAGTGTAAGGCACTCTTAAATATTAGCAATTCAGGAGTCAAATGTATATGACAGATGGAGGGATTACACATTACTTATCTCCTTCCAGTGGAAGTTCCACAGAAAAAATGCACAGGATATTTTAGTTTGCAGAACACCAACTTTNCTCTTTGGAGAAGATGTTAATTTTTTTTTCCTTACTGTTAAAATAGTTGGGGTCACAAATGCCCAACAGACTCTCCAGAATTTGCTTGGCTGGAATCCAATCATCATTTCTATATCTTCACAAAATCTTTGCAGTCCTGTGAACAGCAAAAGGAGGAGCAGTTAGGTGTGAAGGAAACCAGCTGCAGTCTGCAGCAGAGCTCTGGTGCCCTCCCTTGTGTCCAACTATGAAAACAAACTCCAAATTTTTGTTTGAAAGCTTCCTTGGAGGATCTAACTACACAGTAAAAAGGGGACTAATAGAGAGGGAACCATTCCAATAAAATATTTCCTTCTTAGGGATTAAAGCAATTGAGCTTTTACATTGAGATGAGGTGTTTAGTATGTTTTGTGTTAAAGCATTGCTGATATGTACTGGGCAGCTGCAATTATTTGTCTGTCTTATTTTCCTGTGAAGATCAGCCTTATTAATATTCAGGCAATATTTCAGCTTCTCTTTACCTGCTACATGACTGGATCACAGCTGTACCCCTCAGCACTGAAACTGGCCATGTCCTGCTCTTTTTCACCTGATGCATAATTGATATTTAAAATTCCTAAAGAGCACCTGTAGATATTTTGAATGATATTCAATGTTGTCTGAACACAAAGGTCAGCTGATATGTTAACCTTCATAAGGTTATTTGAGTTAACAAAAGGTGCAAGTTTGGGAAATGGTATTTCAGCCATTGGGCAGCTCCTCCCTGGCCATGCCATGTGCCAGGAAAGGTGTGTTAGTCAGCAGCTGCTATTCCTGGTGGCTATTAGTAAGTTAGTCATTAGCAATTTCATTATCAGTAATTTATCCAAAAGTTAAAAGAAACCCTAAAACTGATTACAGCTTTCCTAATTGTAATAAGAAGAGAGAGTTCAGAGCTCATCTGTTCACATAAATGTTAAAAATTTGGGCCAATTTAATCTAAATTTTGCAAAGCATTATTCTGTAGCATTTTGTCTAACTTGCATGATGTGGGGAAAGCTTAAACACTGGAGAAAAGGTGTTGAGTAAGGGAAGAAATGCTTGTAACAAAAGTAATAAACTACTTTATTCCTTATTGTACAGTCAGCTGCTGCAGCTGCTGAGTGTAAGAAGGGATAATCCCAGCCTTGATCCTCCCAGTTTGGAAGCCTTTCTGTTGATGTCAAGGAGAAATAAATCTGTGCACCTGATTGTTCTGAGAATTAAGGAAGTGAAACCCTAGCACTGGTCCATCCTCAGTGCCTGTGATGCAGGAGAAGGCAGCAGGGCTGGGGGAGCCCCTCAGGGCCAGCTCAGGCACCCAGCATGGGAGAGAAGAGCTAAAGAACCCTGCTATGAAAGGGAACAGAGGAGGAAAATACAGGAATCAAACAGGAAAGTGGCACTGCAAGGACTGTGTTTAAAATCTGCTCAGAACACTGAGCCAAGGTAACTCAGGGGTCACTTTTTTCCTTCTGTAATTTCTTTCCTTCTTTTTCTCTTTTACTGACTGCCACAAGTTTTCTAATTCAGAAAGCCTCTTCTGTGTAAAATACATGTAATTTTTATGACCCATGGAATCACTGTATTTCAGCACCAGGCTGACTAATTGGGTCCTTCTCTGTTTTGTAATAGAAGTTTGTATGGAAGAATAGAATAGAATAGAATAGAATAGAATAGAATAGAATAGAATAGAATAGAATAGAATAGAATAGAATAGAATAGAATAGAAGTTTGTCTGGACAAAATGTGCCCTCCAAGGCCATCGTGTGATGGAGCTGGAAAGGGATTTTTGCTGCAATTGAAAGATTTGTCTCTGTGTTTTATTTACCTGCAGTGAGTGTGAGGGAGGTGCTCACACAGCAGCCATCCCTGTGCTCTGCTGGGAACAAAGCTGGGCTTTAATTGCAGCAGCACAAGGTACAGGCTGATGGACATTTCCACAAGGTTCAAATCTCATTTAAAGTGTCTACTTCAGCCACACTTGCTGCTGCAAAGAAGGGATACTTAACTGGATTATTACCAAGGGTTCCTGCCTCCAAAATTCATGCTAGCTTCATGGGAACCTGCACAGATTTGTTTGAAACTCTAATTTAAAAAATTTAAAAAGAAATTCCTTTTGGGAATGGTCAGTAGATATTCACAGTGTAAGGCACTCTTAAATATTAGCAATTCAGGAGTCAAATGTATATGACAGATGGAGGGATTACACATTACTTATCTCCTTCCAGTGGAAGTTCCACAGAAAAAATGCACAGGATATTTTAGTTTGCAGAACACCAACTTTATATCCCAGATCTCAGTAAATCTGATCTCCCTCTTATATCAGCCAGGCCTGCTGAATAACTCTGGGCAATAAACAACACATGATATTCCATATCTGATTTTTCCCTCTCTAAATAGAACGATGTATTCATAGGTGCTGACATATAAAATCCATTTAAAAGGAGACTGCAAACCTAGCCAGACAACCACTATTCTGCCACAGGTAAAATGTTCAAAATGACTAATGCTTTCTACAGATACACAATAGCAGCTTCCACTCACTCTAACAAACCTTCCCAAAAACAAACTGACAAAACCCGGTTCTGCATGGAGCATAAACAAAGTTTCCAGCATGTATTTTCAGTTTCCAGCAGTGCTTCACTCACACACAGGGATTTTTGTCTTTAGCTTCATGCTACAAAATGCAACCAGGGAATTATGCTGGTGATTAAATTAATACCTCACCTCTAAGCTGTTCTTTACTAATCATTCCTCATAATCTAAACAACTGGAGAATAAACATCTAAAACAGTAAAAAGGTGCATTTGATTGCATCATGAAGCACTGACTCTACTGAAAAATAAGTGATCACAAGGAAATAACCACATGCGTCTCTTTTTAATTTAAAAATCTCAGCAAGCTCAGCAAGCAGAACGTGTAACAAGCACTAAAGACAAATTTATTTCATCATAACAGCACCTGCCACTGTTGTGCCAAGCTGCTTGCCATGAAGAGTACAAGTGCACAGAGAAAGGTGGCAGTGGAGTGTAAAACAGCACTTGTCAGACCTTGAAAATGTATTATGCCAATTGTAAGCACTGCTTGAAGGGATACAGCATGAGCAGCAGCTTTGCTTGTATTTACAACTCACAAATCACAAATGCACAGATGTATTCCTGTGCCCAGCCCTTGCAAAAGCAGCTCTGTCAAACAGGTAATGATTTTAATGTCTTTCCTTTTTATTTGAACAAAAGGAAGCTCCTTAGTCTAGCAAAGGGTTAATTCCTTTGAACTAGATTGCAGCCCAGGTTTTACCAACATCTGTTGATAAACAATCAGTTGTACAGAAAGCATAAAAAGAATAATTGGTAATTTGCCAAACCTTTTCCACATCTGATTACACTGAAGTAATAACTCGCTAAAAAAAACCTTCTCCTCTATTCAGGCCCTTCCTTTGCAGAGCTATTATTATTTCTGCATTATTTTATGTTGTTGATAAGTGTTAATGCTTTAAGGGATACTGGAATTGCTGGGCAAGGCAAACACTGGCCAGAGCAGTTTTACCCCAAACCCACTGAGATGTCATTCCACAAATGCTGTTTGCAGTGCTTCTGCCACACAGTGTTCAGAGGAGGAACAGAGCCACTTCTTGCTCCCTGTTTGCCTTCATCCTTATTTAAAAACATGCACAGCAAAGAAATTTCAGAGATTTAAATAGGTTTTAAATATTAAAAATACTTTAAGCACGGAATGTTTCTCTTTCACACTAATAGCAATGGCTTTAAAGAGAGCAATATTTGGCACAGAGCAGGTGATGCTGTCCATGCTGGTGGCCATGAAGAGTGAAAACATCTAGCACAGCATGGCTCAGGCCTGCTGTCAGCAAAGTAAGGAGGAGAAGGAAGGCAAAAAATCCCCAGCAAACCCTTAAAATCTTTGTAAGTCTCCCCACTCGTCACTGCCTATGAAATTGCATTGATTTTAGAGAAGCTGGGTTTCATTTCACCTCTAAACCAACTCTACTTGAATTATTTACATTCCAGGGACATTAAAAAAGTGAAGAAATTTGTTTAATCAAAACATGACTGGCCTAAATCAACTTTTCTCTCTGTATTTTAAGTATTTCCATAATATTCTGTAACATTTCCTCACTAGGTCATGTCTGGCTTAGCAGCCAACCTCTCAGACATACTCACTGAATTGGATGTCAGTGGAGGTTAAAATACACTGCTGAATTTCCACGAAACCAGAGAAAACAAGGAAGGGCTCATTCCCTGTCCTGTCTATAACATTTATTTCTCCAGCAAGAGCACCAAATTCACCATTATTTGAAACCTGGAATATATTTTAAATTCCCCATTATTTGAAACCTGTACTATATTTAAAAGCATCCAGCTAGGGCCACCCTAAAATAGTAATATAAATAAATAAATAAATAANCTCAGGAGGTCTCTGTCCCTAAAACTCCTGAAGCACAAAAGCACCCCTGCAAAAGTGTCAGTAAATGTTTGCTCTATTCTCATACTCATATCTTTGAGCTATTGGTGGAAAATGACTCGAGACTGTATGGAAGTCTTTTGAATACATGCATTTAAAGGGATCCTGCAGTCCTGTCATGCTTCTGTCCAAACTAAGAGTGTTTTGGGGCTTTTATTAGAGAGAAAAATTACTCCTTTCCTTAAGAATGTCCCTTATAATTCTCTAAAATGTTGCTTTGGCAGAGGCTGTCCAATAACGCTTTTTCTTACCATAGATGTAGGAAACTCCAACAAGCTCAAAGATGGCAATAATGACAAGAGAGTAGGAGGCTGCATAGGTGTCCACAAGCTGCAGCATGTACATTCCACCCTGGGGAAGAAAGAGAGAGGATTTACCCGTGGCACTGAGGCTGGAGAGGAGCAGGAGCCAGGGCAGCACCCACACCTCAGCTGGAGCCAGGCTCTTCCTTCTGCCTCAATGGATAGCAAACCAACAGAAAAAAAGCACAGGGCACCCCTGATTCTGCTGCCTAGCACAGCCTGGGAAGACTTTGAATTCAGTCCTTTAAGATGCAGGACTGAACTGTGATCAGAACTTCCACCTGCGGTGTCTCAAACCACATAACACCACAATAAAATCAAAATCACCACTGGAAGCACAACTGCCATAATAATGAGTCCAGTTCATCGGTTTGGAAAGGATTTAATATCCTGTCTCCACGATGGAGTTGAGCAGCACAATTCAAGTGAATAAAGGACCGAATCCTTCCTGGGCTTTAGGACAGCAAAGCTGGGCTAGTAGGTGGTGAGGTAAGGGGGAAGAAAAGAAAGAAAAAAGGGGTGGAAGGATGGATAAAATATTAACATTTTATTAAGATGCCTTGGACACTTCCAGGGATCCAGGGGCATCCACAGCTGCTCTGGGCACCCTGTGCCAGGGGCTCAGCATCCTCACAGGGAAGGATTTCTTCCTAATGTCTGATCTAAACCTGCCTTCTGTCAGTGTGGGTTGAACACTTAATTTATTACTATTTTTATATATTTATTTATTTATTTATTTATTACTATATATTACTATTATTATATTAAATATATTAATATTTATTTATTAATATTCATTTATTACTACTCCTATTATTACTATTGCTATTACTATTACTA